>OZ023142.1:20943663-20963599 GCA_963675895.2 Styela plicata | reverse complement strand
CTCAGTTTGACATCAACAAGCAGCCTGACGACTCGTCAAAACAAGGGAAACATAAACATAGCAAAAGAGGTTCACATGGATTCATCAATAAACTCACACGTAAGTTATTATTAAGGGACAATTCCACAAATATTTCATGAAATATTGCTCAGTCATGGTTCGCCACATGATTAAGCCATATTCTCGGCTTTCCTCTCCCGCAGGATAATGTCTGGCAATGTCGGATCTATGTGAAAGTATTCCAACATTTTTCCTTCTTTCAGATCTCACAAAACGCAAACATCATTCGGTCAAGAAGAATGAACCTGAGATGGACGTTACTGCTCCCTTGTGGACAGACCATGCTACAGTGTCATTCCGTGAGCACCCTCGCTCCGCAAGTCTTCACAGAACCCCATCCACGGACTATGGGGAGGGAAATATACCAAAAATTGAAGATAAACCCAAACCCAGACCCGCATCCCTCGAACTTGAAAACGCTGAGGATAAAGCGACAATTAAAGTCCCCCCAACAAAAGTTCCTCGGAGTGCAAAGGGCAGTTTTACTCCTGTTAGTCCCATAAAAGAAATCGTACCGATCATAAATCAGCCGGACAATGTGTTTGAGACTGAGAGGGTGCCACAGAGTAATGTGGAGAGTACAGAAGAGGTGGTGGAGAATGAAAATAATAATAAACTTTTAAGAAGCGGAGAGTCAACGACATCATTAGCTTCTGATATATCTGAGGTAATGTGTATTTTTTAAAGGTAACTGAGAAGATACTCTGCTATTTAGTTTAGAGACACTCAAAAGACAAATCTATAAATTTTTTTTTGGGGGGAGGGAGTGGGGGCAATGATGCTGATGACATGGTGGCTGAATACGCTAGTGGTTTCAGAAGTGTTATTTTGCAAAGCATGAGCCACAGATGAGCAGCACGATCCATCAGTAACCTATTTTATCAACAATATTTCTTGCTATTTGCATCTGACACTACAAGAACTTTAGTTAGTGAGTTCGCTTGACCCCACTCATTGTTCGATTACAACTCTCCTAAATCTGGTCATTCAATGTTGGGTTTAGCCAGATGGCTGCATATTTCCCGGGTTCTCGACATGGGGGCAGAATCTATTTTTTTCATGTGTATGAAACATTCATGTTCAATTTTTTTCGGAATGTACCAAAAAGGTTTCAAACCATCAACGCTGCTATTTCTGAACTGTTGTTCATAGCTTGTTGGTATCAGACATCAGACGTTTTAGCATGTGATATATCATGAATTTGTTAAATTTTCTTCTGATGAAACCCATTTTCTTGTCGTGTCTTAGTAGCTGATATTCTGTCAGTCCGGTGCCAGTTAGCCCAAACAGTAAAAGCCTTGGGAATACGCTTCGAGCTTCGCATCTCTGATCAACCTAGGTTGAATACCACATGAGTGATGGTTATATGTGAGGGGATTGCCGGACCCATCGCTGGCGCATGGTGGTGCACTTAACCGCCAGTCACATCTTCCGCTCCCATGTTCATTCACAGATAATATTGGTAAACCATCAAGCAAAAATTTCAACTGGCGTTCTGGTGTCTGCATGTAACTTTGTGGTTTGCTATATGATTAAGCCATATTCTCGGCATTGTTAATTGCTATGCAGGATGTGGTTCGGCGCTTCAAAATCCATTTTATGACATGGTAACTGAGAATAGCATTTTAAAACGCTCGTCATGCATGAATCAGGATGGTACATTTCATGAATTTATTGCCAAACCAGAATTATTTTTAATTAATGATCATGTCCCTATAAAAACAGTTTTTCTAACCTTTCACCCAGGAAGCAGTAGAAGAAAATACCAAAACAATGATGGAAGTCATGCATGAAATAGAAGATGATGACTCATCAAAACAGGAGGAAAATATGACTCGGCAAATTGATCAGCAAGATAAAAATGTGGAGGGAGAACAACAACGAAATCAAGAACATGAGGAAGATGAACCCTTGTTGAAAAGAAATAAAACTTTGAAATGGTCTGGTAAGATCTCATGTTTATATTTTGAATATTATGCTGTTCATTTTGGTTTATAGAAGCCGTGACCGGAAGCAGCATCTAATAGTATTGGATCGAGGAATCATCGGTGAAGGATGATGATTTAGGGCATTGGATTTGTGACATCAAAACATTTTTCACAAGCAGTAGCATAGTGTTTATTGTATATCATAAAAAACATAGCAAAAATCGTGCTGAAGGTGCAAAAAAAAATTATTTATGAAGTGGGTTTCAGGGTCTTAAATGGGCTAAAGGAGTATAATATCGTATCGGTGGCAAAGATGCATGAAAAATTTTGAAATATCCTACGCTTCAAAAAACTTAGAATGTTATTCTGCAATTTTATTTCGGTTAGCGAGATGGGGGCATAGCACCATGCCCTCTCTAAAAAACCTTATCTCTTGCTAAAACCCATGTGTATTTGTTTTCTAGGATCTCGAGCCGCCCCAGCTTTGATTCGAGAATTCACAAAAAAAAGCAAGAAGTCGGGGAGGCAGATGGAGATAGTATCCACTGATGTAAGTCTTTGTGAGAAAGTTGAAATGTTAAAGTTGAGAGTTAAACCTGCTCTCTGGATTTTGCCTCCTATTTGTGAATGTTTGTTCGATGTGTTGCGAAGAAATTAAAGGATCTGTCTAGCTGTCTTGTTTAGATTCCATGTTAGGACATTTCAGTGAATATAATGCAAGTATTGATCATGACCCCATTGTTTGGTGAGTAGAGGCATTGGGGTAGTCCTGCTGTGTTTTCTTCTTGACATGAGAGGTAAAAACATTGAAAAGATGTTGTTGTTGTTGAGATGGAACCAGCTATTGCTGCAAAACCTAACATTAGGGCTGGGCGATTTGATTCGGTGATTCCAATTCATTCGAAGCACAATATATTCGAATCAATCGTGAATTGTTCATATGAACAAACACTTACTAAATGGATATTTTTAATGACAAATATGACCAAAATCGATTATATTTTGTCATTGAAATATTAAAATTGTTGCTTTTGGACATGGAGTGTGAATTGAATATATACTATAAAGTATAAATTTCTTGATTTTCACAATGAATACTAGTTGTAAGTGTAAAAATGGGATATTTGTTTTTACATCGAATTTGGACTCTATCTGATTCGAAAAAGTTATTTGAATCAAATTCCAAATGATTTGGTTTTCCCAGCCCTACCTAACATACATATTGAATGACGCAGATTTGAGCCTTGTCGAAGATAGATAAGATCGCTAAATGGAAAACGCTTTATAAAGCAATACATGTGGGATGCTCTTGGGTGAGGCACTGTGGCCTACAGCTTTGGTAGGATACCCGATAACCTAACTCTTTGGTTTAACGCAGCATAGAATGGCACGATGCAAAATAAATTCTGTAACCATATAAAATTGTAAACATTGTTATTGTAAAATAAAGTTCATTTCTCCTACCATCAGCTAGCTCAGATATTGCTGACTGTGGTATCTAACCCTGGTGGGTGGGTTGTGTTTGGGATAATTTTTGCTCAAGTGCCGTTGCTGGTGCAACATTGGCCATTTGCCTGGCATTATTTAGTTACTTTTGTGTAGAGATTTCTGCCTTGTTCAGAACGGATTTCAATAAAAATAAATCTTAAAAAATTTTTAATAATATTTCAGAGTCCTGACACTGGGGAATCCCCTGCAAAGACATCAAATGAAACGACAGCAAATGTTGCGCAACAGCCATCAGATATTACGCAACAACAAAATATTGATGGCAAGACAAGATTACTTCAAACAAATGTTTCCAAAAACCATTCTTCACCGGCAAGTGAGTTGGGTGTTAGTATTAGTAGGGAGGGTTGTCCTTATCGTTCACTTTATAAATAGCAAAACGTTCCAACATTTCAGATAAATGTCATGGTAGATATTACTGCACTTTACTACAGCGGTTCAGTTCTACTTGGCATGTTTTCTGATTACAATGCAGTTGCAGGTACTACATTTTTGTAGTAACTCTCCACCATTGAGTTGCTGTTAGCTGTTTTTTTCTGCGCTCCTCCAGCCTTGCATATGACAAACTTCAATAACAAAAAGTCCTTACTTATTTTAGCACCAAAGATGAGAGATGCATCAGCGTTCACTATTCTATCCTCCCTCCTTCCACCGGCACCAAAACTTCGGCGAACAGAAAGCACGAAGATTCGAATGTATATTCATAAAATGGGAACGAATGCTCAGAATGCTCTTGGATACGCTACGACTCAGTTTGTCACTCAAACAATGTGAGTTTGTATTATTAGTTATTTAAGTCTGTTAATTCATTTGAAAAAATATAGAATGAAGTTCATGACGTGTTTCTGTCAATCGACCACTTCGTTAACTCTGTTCAACATCATCCACCATTGTTGAGTTTAGCAAACATGTGTTCGAATGTTTCTTTGAAACTCATTCCGTGGCACGTTTTTAAACTTTCTTTTAGGTTTTGTTTGCTTTCCTGATAACTCCTTTCTTAACCTTTTTTCTTCGAGAACTGCATAATAAGTATCACTAGTTGGCTTGTAGCAAAAGCGAGGTCATCACTGTCATTTCATTTCTGAAATTTCATTTGGAAGTCTAAATTATGGTGGAACTTTCACTAAAAATAAAATTGCTTCTGATAAATAAAGAAACTACATGCAGAGCATTGCGCTAGCGTAAAACGCAAGGGTAGAATGAGGCGAACCAAGCAAACTTATGCAAACATATATTGCGGCCTTAGGCAATGTTCAGCGAGATCAGCGATTCTCAACCAGTGGGTCATGGGAACATTCTGAAGTGGGCCACAGACCAATTTAAAAAAGCAATTTAGAATCATTGAAGAATTTAGTTTCATTTGTCCAACTATACTTAATTTTACAGGAATAATGATTTGGCGAGGAACTGAGATTTTTGGGTTTAATTGGGACATAGTGTTAATCCTGGTGCAAACAGGCTTGCGAATGCGACTGGTTGAATAAATAATCTGTTTTGAAATGTTTTTTGCTGTTTTTTGTTCTAAACCCATTTTATAGGTTCTTACTTTTAAAAAAATTTATTGGGCCACAGTAATTTTGTGCAACGAAAATGGGCCACAAAAAAGAAAAAGTTTGAGAACCACTGGGCTAGATCAATACCTAAAAAGGATTTGGGATACTCTCTATGCATCTCTAATTGTCTTGAATTCAAATTTCATGTGAGGGTATTATATGCGAGAGGTTTGCTAGAGGCATTTCGGGTATATTTAAGTAGAATAACACCATTTTTTTAGTAATTTTCACTTTCATTCTTAAATTCAGGCAATCAAGTGAGGATCGGCCGGTTGTACTTCTTCACAGTATTAGAAGCTTTCTGACAGACATCAAAAAGTATTTGATTTCTAACCCTCATGTTGGGTTTATGAATAAAATACAGAAAATTGTGAAACATTCGCACATAACAGATGTTGGTGAGTTGAATTATTTGTACAATGTATCATATAAGTGGGTGCAATGGCCTAGTTGTTAAACATGTTGGCATCGCAGGTTGAAGATCTCGGGTTCGAGTCTGGCTCGCTTTTTCATGCCCATCACCCAACCCAGGGTGTAATAACTTGGGTAGGCCTAAGCCGAACAGGAAAAGATGATATCTTTCCAGCAATTCTAACTCTGTCCATCTAAAGGGGCCGCTAGTAGAGGGCCTTGGTCAGGGAGATCCACTCCCAGAAATGGCCATAAAAAAAAGTGAATCAGCCCAAGTAAGGCGCTGTATCAACAATCTGTATAAATAAAGGATACAGGGGTTTTAAATGACTGGTACTTGGAACGGTTTGGTATAATATATCCAAATGTGCACAATGAATTAGCGATCTCTAGTGACGATTCTGACTTGTTAATCCATGCCAATCACTAAACCCAGAGTATAAATGATCAACTCGGGTATGCTATGCCGAATCAGAAAGATCAAATCTTTCTACCAATACTAACCCTGTCCGTTCGGCCGCTGCTGCAGGGCTTTGGTCAGGGTGATCCAATTCAAGAACGGCTAGAAAAAAGTGCTAAGCCTTGGATGCTTCGAATGTGATGCTAAATAGGTACTCAATAGACTATTGCTTTTCGCAAACAAGTACAAATCACTGATAGATTGTGTAACTCAGTCCATGTGAATGATAAAATCAAATTTCATTGGGTTAGGATACCTCGGTTGCTTTACTTTTCCTCATTCTATCGACCTGCATGGAAAATGAAAATCTTTCAAGAGATAATATTGTGCAATGATGTCATGGCTTCCCTTCACGTCCATGTATTGGTGAAATTAATAAACATAAGGTAGAAAAATATACGCCAGAATCAAGACTGCACAAGTTGTCTGTCAACCAGATAAGCTATATCTTAGCTTCCTCTATCTTAAAAAATGAATTTATGATCTCTATTAACAATATCTTTATTCCACAGAGGGTGCAATAGATGATGCTCTAGAGAGATTGGTTCTCTATCCATTACGTGATTACATCTACAAACGATTAGTGATTGATTACGCAAGAACAGGAAAGATACGAATGGTTGAAGATGCCATCAAGGTACAGGGCTTATATTATTGTTCAGAAATCATTTACAGTTGCAATGAACCTTCACTACTTTTCGTACCTTCTGTAACTTTTTAATGAACTTCGCTGTGCACAAAGTCGGAAGCAGTGCCTAAAATTAAACAAATCAACAGCCACTTGAGTGCTAAATAACTAGCACTAAATGCAGTACAGAGACCTGTGCTCCAAATACAAAACATCACAGAGGACTCAACCTATATTATGGAGTGTAATGTAGCTGCTGCGAACAATTCTTTTTACAGCCACTTCTTAGAGTGAATCACCCTGATCAATGTAAAATTATCCACCACTTTTTTAATCTTGAATTCCTGAACACTCGGCAAAGTCGAAAGCAGCATCTAAAAGTAACTGACTATCAGCCGCTTATATGTTGAAGAGGTACATGACAATTATCACAATCTTAAGTACTGTAAGTAGCAAAATTTTGAAGATTCCTGACCTTCCTATAATAGAGTCGAGTGAATGATAGATGTAGGTATATTTAGGCCCTGTGGGTACAGGGTTTAGAATAGTCCTAACGCATTTCCTGCGACTAGGCGACTAAGAGGCAGCAAAAAAGTGGCAGATGGTTTTACCACTGCTCAGGGCAGATACCACTCCCTGCACTTTACCATGGTGGTTCAGTTCCGTTTGGGATGTTTTCTGTTTAGAATGCAGTTGCTGGTACTACATCTTCTGGTAACTTATCTCTTTCTTATAAAGTGGCCGTTAGTTGGTTCCGTTCCAGGCACTTCTTCTGACCTTGCTCAGAGTGAATTTTAATAAATAAAAAATAAATAATTATGTATGAACGATGATAAAAATCTTGTCTCTCTCGTTCACTTCCTTTTATTTCTTTTCTCCATTCCTTCATTAAAAGCTTTCTAAAGTGACATACAAATCTGAGTTTTCACATAGAATTATTTCTTATTTTAGAATTTTTCTCCTTCTAGGTCGGCAAAACAAAATCACCACAAGAGCTTGGCATCCGTGCTACATTGATTCCACCCAATGAAGAAGCGTTGATCACAGTGAGACATCATTTCAGTGAATTGCAGACAACTTATTCACCGTACTATAAGTTGAAGCATTTGTTATCTGCAGTAACTACAATCTATGAAAATAGTAAGTGCTGTTTGTCTTATTTTATATGTGTTTTTGATCAATTTTATCACGGATTTTGAATGGATAACCTTGAGAAAACAAGTTCAGTGTTGTTGGATAGTCACTGGCTTTCCAGTTCAACCAAACCCATCCAACTTATGCAGAATGATGGCATGGGTTTATATTTCTAACTTACAGAAACTCAAAGCTGAGTTTCCCAAATGCGATTCCACTGTGTTAACCACTGGGCCATTGTTCTTCACAACTCTTTATAAAGAAGCCTTGTGCAGATCAGTTGTGTACAATACGGTATAATTTTCTTTATTGGTGATCGTTATTTAGTGCGTTTTGATGCGCATCCTCCAATCTTGCTCAAAGTGAATTTAAATTGAAAATAAATTCTTAGACAGAAGGATTTATTCATCAATCAATGCAAGAAAATCAAAACCTATATCTGACATATTGAACATTTTTACAGCTCACACCAACCTTTCAGGCTTCCAAATAATCAGGATTTCTTTTTTCTTTACGATATACTTAATTTTGTTTGTAAAAATTATTTCACTGTTCAACTTCACTCATCTTATGAATATGAAATCAGATATGAATAGTTTTGTACATCAGATGCAGCAAACATGATATTCTTAAACCGTAATCAATAATCATATCTTCTTCTTCTTTAGCGACCGATCTCTCATGCGAGGATCAAAGTGCAAGAAAGATCGGAGCAGATGATTTCCTACCATTGCTTGTGCATGCGATTATTAAATGTGACTTCACAGCTGCAGATATTGAAGCCCACTATATCGATGGTAAGTTAGGGGAAACTTATATTTGTTTCACAGGCACTCTAAGTCAGGCGCTATACCGACGTTCACTTATATAGAAGTATATAAGTGTTGTTGGAAAGAGTGTATCACCCTGAGCAAGGCCCTACATCGGCGGCCACTTATAGCTGAACAGGGTTTGTGTTGTTGGAAAGAGTGGATCACACTGGGCTAGACCCTGTGGGCCACTTATAGACAAACCAGGTTAGTGTTTTGAGAAGAAAAATGATCGCCCTGAGCAAAGCCCTTTACCAACGGCCACTTATAGACGAACGAAGGTTAGTGTTTTGAGAAAGAACTGATTGCCTTGAGCAAAGCTCTGTACCAGTGGCTACTTATAGACGAACAGGCTTAGTGTTGTTGGAATAAGTGGATTACCTTGAACAAGGCCCTGTACCAGCGGCCACTTATAGACGAACAGGGTTAGTGTTGTTGGAAAGAGTGGATCACTCCGATCAAGGCCCTGTACCGGCGGCCACTTATAGATGAACAGGGTTAGTGTTGTTGGAATTAGTGGATCACCTTGAACAAGGCCCTGTACCAGCGACCATTTAAAGACGAACAGGGTTAGTGTCGTTGGAATTAGTGGATCACCTTGAACAAGGCCCTGTACCAGCGACCATTTAAAGACGAACGAAGGTTAGTGTTTTGAGAAAGTACTGATCGCCCTGAGCAAGGCTCTGTACCAGTGGCCACCTATAGGAGGACAGGGTTAGTGTCGTTGGAATTAGTGGATCACCCTGAACAAGGCCCTGTACCGGCGGCCACTTATAGATGAACAGGGTTAGTGTTGTTGGAATTAGTGGATCACCTTGAACAAGGCCCTGTACCAGCGACCATTTAAAGACGAACAGGGTTAGTGTCGTTGGAATTAGTGGATCACCTTGAACAAGGCCCTGTACCAGCGACCATTTAAAGACAAACGAAGGTTAGTGTTTTGAGAAAGTACTGATCGCCCTGAGCAAGGCTCTGTACCAGTGGCCACATATAGGAGGACAGGGTTAGTGTCGTTGGAATTAGTGGATCACCCTGAACAAGGCCCTGTACCGGCGGCCACTTATAGATGAACAGGGTTAGTGTTGTTGGAATTAGTGGATCACCTTGAACAAGGCCCTGTACCAGCGGCCACTTATAGACGAACAGGGTTAGTGTTGTTGGAAAGAGTGGATCACTCCGATCAAGGCCCTGTACCGGCGGCCACTTATAGATGAACAGGGTTAGTGTTGTTGGAATTAGTGGATCACCTTGAACAAGGCCCTGTACCAGCGACCATTTAAAGACGAACAGGGTTAGTGTTGTTGGAATTAGTGGATCACCTTGAACAAGGCCCTGTACCAGCGACCCTTTAAAGACGAACGAAGGTTAGTGTTTTGAGAAAGTACCGATCGCCCTGAGCAAGGCTCTGTACCAGTGGCCACCTATAGGAGGACAGGGTTAGTGTCGTTGGAAAGAGTGGATCACCCTGAACAAGGTCCTGTACCGGCGGCCACTTATAGATGAACAGGGTTAGTGTTGTTGGAATTAGTGGATCACCCTGAACAAGGTCCCATACCAACAGCCATTTGTAGGTGAACAGGTTAGTGTTGTTGGAAAGAGCGGATGACCATGAGCGATGTCCTATACCAAAAGTCACTTATAGGTGAACAGGATTATTGTTGTTGGCATGCTGGGATGCGACACGCTCAGTTGCTGGTTTTAAATATGCATGTAGCCCTCCGCCATTTTTTGATCTTGTAAAGATGAATTTAAAATAAATACAAAAATCTGAGTATTCACCAGCCCAGTACTATGAACAATATTCAATTATATAATATTATTACACCAGCTTTTTTTGTTATTCCAGGTTTGCTGGACCCAACTCTACTGCTTGGTGAAGGAGGATATTATCTGACAACATTGATCAGTGCAGTGCAAGTTCTGTCAAGCATGAAGAAAAGAGAAACACCTTTGCCTAATATTGCTGATTTACAGGTAGAAATAGATCTTTAAATTTTGTATTTTCACAATTGAAGTGTAAAAATTATGCTGGTTCAGAGTGAAAAAATTGTCATAAGATCCAAACAAAAATATCATCTTAATCTTAATATCATCGCAATTATCCTTGTGTCCTGTGACTCCACTCACACACGGGTTTAGGATTGGAAAAAACATGGAGAAGGAATAGGTAGTTGATGCAAGCTATCAACAACTCATTGTGTAGTAAAAAACTTCGTAAATTATGAGAACATGGGTGAGGGTTGGCAGTTTGTCTCCGAGAATTCTCAAAATAATTGAAATTTTATTGTTTTTTGGTAAGTCATCAACATCTGCACATTTGACGCAAAATAAAATTTTGATGATCGAAATTTGCAAATATATCTTAAAATTATCATTTCTTTCGTTAGTACACCTCATACATTAAGATTCTAGGCACATGAATAAAAACAAATTATGTTACAGGGCTTCCTCAAAGTTGGAATTTCCTCGAATACTGAGAAACACATAAATGCAGGAAAGAGCCCGACATCACAACCGAATTCGGGAAGTAGTGGTGACGTCATGAGAGAGAACTTACTTTTGCATAAAACACTTCATGTACCACCGAGCATGACGTCGCACAATCTTGGGATGATGATCGCCAAGAAATATGGAATCAAAAATACAAAGGTACCTTTCACTTTACTTTGCCTAAAAAATGGTCCTGGGGTCTTTGTAGGAAGACTAATCACGTTGCATCCGAGAAAATCAGAAGAAAGAAAATAATCCAGCTCTGTAATTGTGTTGGCTTTAGTGCCGCCCAACATATTTTCAGGGGATCGTAAAAGGCAATTAAGATGTATCCAACAGGTAGCAGATAATTCCACCGTCTCGTGGTGCAGTTACCAAGCATCGCACATTATATTACCTATGGCTGGGCAATATGATTCGAACCGATTTGAAGCACAAATTAATCATTCATAGAACAGAAACTTGCTAAACGAAGTGGAATTTTCATTTTTAACCACAAAATGCGATCGATTTGGGTCAAATTTTGTCGTTAAGAAATGAACCTTGTCGCCCTTGCTCATGGAGTGGGATTTGAAATACATTGTATTTAAGTCTGTTCATGCTGGTATTAGTAATTCGTAACTATAAAATTCTTACCTACCAGAATGGAGAATGGGAAAAATGGGATATTTGTTATTTAAATGTAATTAGTGATTCGATCCGTTACAAAAAAGATTATCAAAAAAGGAAATCCTATCTTATCTTCATTTAGAGGAAATTTCAATAAAAATCACTCACTGCACTCTACTTTAGTGTTTCAGTTTTTGATGAAATGTTGTATGCTCAGGGTGCAGTTTTTGTTTTGTTTTTATTGAAATTCACTTTAAGGCCGAAAGCAGTACCTAAAAGGAACCAACTAACGGTCACTTAATTGCAAAGAGTTACTACAAGATGTTGTACCAGCAACTGCGTTCTAGACCGAAAACATCCCAAACGGAAAAGAACTGCCATAGTAAAGTGCAGTGAGTGGGTATATGCCCTTGGTGATGGTAATACCATATAACATTTCTTTGTTCCTTTCAGTCACCTCTTTCGACACGTAGGGAACACGTTGGGACTATTCTAAAGGAAGTTTTTTTCCTCCAGGCACTACCTGCAACCTTGCTCAGGGCAAATTTCAAAAATTAAAAATATATTCTTGATTTCGCCTCTTGAATTTTATTTCTTTCTCTTTTTTTAGGACTTTTGTCTTCATGTTGTGGTGAATGGAGTCGCCTATCCTCTCAAACCCCAAGAATTTCCTCAGCTGGTAAAAATGGATTTAATGACACAATTTCAGCCAAGAAATTTCTTTTTCGTTTACCGCCAAATTGATAAAACTCCAGAAAACCCTTCCGAGCGACCTGTGACAATAGATACTGAACATTTGAAAGTGAACACTGAACAAGGGGAACATCTGACACCTGAAAAAGATGTAGCAGGCGGAAGTGAGACAGGCAAGTACAGTAATATTTCCTACATGAAGTATCGTCCAGGAATTGGTTTGTGATGACGAAACTGTAATAACATCAAATTGAGCAAGGCTTGAATCCACTTCTTTTCTTCCCGTCTATCCTGCCGGAAACTGCTTCAAACTTTGCTCAGAATTCCGATTGAAGTAATGGACGCCTAACTTGCTAGATTTTACAGCTCTTCTTTTATCTTAATTCATGAATAATATTTTCTCTTTTTTCTAACACAGCGACCAAAGAAGTTTTTGAAGATTCAGAATCTGGTAAAGAATCTAGTACTGGAGAAATATCCAGCGATGACCTTCCACCTCCTCCCCCTCACAACATTTCATCTCCAGGATTTGCAGACATGCCACTCCCTGATGCCTTCTTTCATCAAGATGTCATGCCTCCACCATCTCCTGATGCCACAGAAGATATTCCTCCTCCACCACCAGATGACACGCTTGCATCGCCAGACGACATTCTACCACCACCTGATGTCATAATTTCACCAAATGCCATGCCTTCTCCAGCAAATGTCACATCTTCATCATCGGACACCACAGTTTTGCCACCAGATACCTTGGATTCCGAATCCAATGCCACAGTCGAAATAAAAGACGACGTGCATCCACCAACTGAGGACAGAAAATTTTCTTCAGATGCCACAGTAACACAACCAGATGCCATTCCACCACCGAGTACAGATGACACAGATTCAGCATATGATGTCACACTTGAACAATCAGATGCCACCTCCATTTCATCAACCCAAGATGAAGCTCCGAAAATTCCAGAACATGACTCCCCAGACCCCAAAAAATACTCGACAGACTCGTCCGAAGCTGACACATCGAGCGAAGATATACAAATGGATGAATCGTACCAATCGGCGACTCTGGTCGATGACGTGTTGACTCCAGTTAGGAAAATGCCCTCGCGCCCCAAGCCGCCTCGCAAGCAGCAAAACGTGGCGACAAATATAACGAAGCAGCAAAAAGAGGAAATACAAAATATAGCCATTGTTGTCCCAGTTCCAAATACGGATACGCAAACGCCATCGTCTAATCATGAATCTAATTCTGGGGAGGTGGAGTCCAACAATTTAGAAACACAAACAAGTGACGTTCCTTATGTCACTTTGACAGATGTCACAGAAGGCGCTGAACACGAACTTGAAACATTATCCGACATCAGCAGTGTGAGTGACGGTCGTCGTAGCGCAGGTTGCCACAGCGATAGTTACTATGGCACTGGTGACCATGGTGATGGTCGTAATAGCAGCAGGGGTTACTATAGTGATGGCCATCAAGTGGACGAAACCCCAACATCTTCTAAAGCGACAGATTTAGGTGCCACAGCGTCGGTCTTGGCTTTGAAAAACTTTTTCGAAGACGAAATTAGTAAAGTTAGTGAAGATGCAGCTAAATTGGCTCCATCGCATTCTCCTAGTAAATGAGAATCTCAAAAATAAGACTCATTTATAAATCCGAAGACACACAAAGATTCTGGCTATTCCAATGCGATTTTAACCATAATGTCGGAAGAAGGTGTCTGTTTCGGATCCTAATACGTCTCGTTTATGAATCGACATCCATTACTCAACCCTTGATGTAATGTTGAGTCAAAACCTTTCCACCCCTGCTTCGAAACTGGTATCTGCCGAGAGGTCGTGTTTCGCCATACAGTTGAGTAATGTTCTTGGCTTTTTAATTTTTGATAAAAATGAAACATCTTCTGTCTAATAAGCTTGACAGACTCTGCCTGATCGAAAAGCTCATAACTTTCTAAAATAGCTCACCATGTCCGTCTATGAACGGCTTCTAGTATAAACGGAACTGAACTGCTAAAGTGCAGTGAGTGGTATCTGCTCTGGGCGATTATAAACCACTACTACATGAATAGCTGTTCTTTATCTCTTCATAAAAAATGAGAAAAAAGAATATGTCAGAAATTTTATTTCTGATTTGGTTCGAATATTCAATTTAAAATACCTGATTCTTCAACATATTTTGCACTGCTCCTATAATCACTGTATCATTTTCGATTGTTGCTTATCTTTATTATTTATCCAGAGAAAATGCAATAAAAGCATAAAGAGATTAATGGCGAAATAGAAAAAATAATATTTATATGTAGGTACATGCACTGTAACAAAAAATGCAACAAAATCACTGGCCTTTGACAGTAATTTCACTTGGCGATATTGAAATAATTCAAATTTAACTTTTTTGGCCAAATATGGGTGTTGATGGAACGCACCGCGAAGGTGCGGTCCATCAACAGCCCATAATTGGCATGAATCTCATCAACATGGCGTTTATTTAACCTATGCAATTACTGCAAATGACCAGTAAATTTACTGTACTTTTGTTACAGTGTCGTATAGATTGTAAGTAGAAAGGCAAGTAACCGTGCTCGAATAACGTTAAATTGTATATCTTAGTGGTCTCAAGCATTAAAGTGGTCGCATGGTTGTCGTATTGTTGTCTGAAACTTGAAGTTTAAAGTTTATTTGAGTCCACAACTCCTGTCTAAGGTAGAAATCGACTGTATCACCTCGTTCAATAAGTGTTGGGAACTTTATTCAATAGCAAGAAGCTTTTTTCCAAGAATCTCTAAACTTTGGAGTTTCTTGCCTTCACACTGCTTTCCTGATAGTGTTTATCTACGAGGCTTTAAAACTCGCGTTAATAGACATCTATCAGGGATGGCGGCTCATTAGTTCCTATTCCTGCATTTCATGTAGCTCTTTGCACTTTAGTGGCTTCAGGAGAATTTCAAGTATGATTCGTCTCCTGTGGCCTTGCTCTGAGCGAATTTTGTTAACAATATGTGGTTGCAGTAGAATCTCAGTTGAGTATTTGTTTCAAATCAAGGTGTTAACAACTTTATGTTTCGGTGCTGGGACCAGAGAAATGAAATCAGTTTTAAACGAAAGGTAAAGCATTGACCCTCGATCGATCGCTTCTGGGAGGCGCGACCCCTTAGTTATTCACAAGAGACAAATACTCTGGTACATTCCAGGACAAAAAATAACCGTTTCGCACTATTTGTCTCTTGTGAGTAACTAAGGGATCGCGCCTCCCAGAAGCGTTAAATGTATGTGTTATTTGAATAAAAAAACTGGAGATCCAAAGGCAATCAGCAACTTGCGCCCATCATTGCCTCCGATCGTACTAGGACATTTTGCAAGAATATTTACGTGCCTGCGGCGCAGCTTCATCAGATATTATCAGGCTATCGTCATATCATAAAGAATATTATTAATGTTTTGATTTGGCTGTGTTTGATCACTTGACTGTGTTGATTGGCTGTCAAAAAGAACCACTGTTTCATAGTTGTGAGCCGATTGGAGGGTTTCACTCTTGCTGCCCGCTGATTGGCTGCGCACATTTCTGCCGGGATCTGATTGGATGCTTGAGACTCTACTGATATCTGATTGGTTAGCATCATCTGTATTGGTGCCTGGCTGAAAGGTTGCAGCCCTACTTGTTTTCGATTGGACATTTTTATTGTTATTGGCCTCCGATAGGAGAGCTTTATTTTTATCCTGATGTGATTGGTGAACCGAATCCAAATTCAGTGTCTCGTATTGGTGACTTGATTTGATAGTTTCGTTTCTCTTGATTTCAGATTGGTTGAAATCACTTCTCAAAGTTTCATACGGATGATTTGATTGGATAGTCTGTACCCTCAGCGCATCTGATTGGTTAACTTGACCGTTGAAGCCTTGTGATTGGTTAGGAGTATATCCTTCATTCTGCATCGCGTATAAACCGTTCACTCGGACATCACGGCTTGATTGGTCAGATATGTAATTAGAACCTCCTGATTGGACGACAAGTTCAGGGAAGTCGGCGATGGCAGAATAAATATTCTCATCATCCGTGATAGGATCTGTCTTCTCCCGGTCTGGCTTTGAATTTCTGAATTAGCAGAAAATGAAAATTAGAACAAAATATCACGCCTAGGGTTGGGCAATTCGATTCGGTGATTCGAAGCACAACTTATTCGAATCAATAGTGAATCGTTCATAGGAACAAAAACTGGCTGAATGAACCAGAATTTTCATTTTTAACGACAAAATGCAATCGATTTTGTCGTTAAAATATGAAAATTGTTGTCATTAGATAATGGTATTAATTGAAAATGTACAATAAATTTTTTGATTCTCACAGTGGAGACAATTTGTGATACTGAAAAATGGGATATTTGTTATTCACATGGAATTAGTGATTCGATCCGATTCGAAAAATTTATTCGGATCATGTCCGAATTACAAATGAATCGGTTTTGCCCAGCCTTAATCACGCCGGGGTGCGGTTTTCACGCTCCAATATAAAAAGTTGGAAAAGAGAAAAATAAACTCACCCTTTTCTTCTTTTGACTATCAACACGCTGATGACAATGATAATGAGCAGGATGAATCCACAAACAGCAACGATGATGATATTGATTGTCCCGAATCCTGCGTTTTTCCCAGTCTCGGGATCGCCCAGTGTTGTGAAGTCTGAAACAGAAAGAAGATGATTATTCTTGATCAAGAGCGCCGAAAGACGAACCGCGGGAAAAGAAAAAGTAACAGGCACCCTGTCCCGACGAGATAGATGCATTATAGATACAATAGTAAGGCACTTTTCCTTTTCCGTTCAATAATAGTCCAGCTTTGTATGAGCATTAACTGCTACTTTTTCTGTAAATTTGATACGATTTTTGAGACTGGTGGAAAGGATGCATCTTGTACCCGTTTCGACGTTAATTACAACTTCAAACTTCGCTTAGAATTCCAAGTGAAGAAATGGACACCTATCTTCCTAGATTTTACAGCGCTCATTATATCTTATCCCAATCAATCAGATCCGTGAAAAATACTCTCTCTTTTTTAACACAGCGACGAAAGAAGTTCCCGAAGATTCAGAATCTGGTAAAGAATATAGCACTGGAGAAACATCTAGTGAGGACTTATATTGCGCTTCTCGCGTTTTATCAATTTTCACAAATCTCATCTAAAAGTTTTTGAAAAAGTAATTTCTGCCCCGTAATTATTACAAAAGTTAATTACCTGTCGTTGTGGGATATAAGGCTGCAATACACGCTTGCATAATCTCCATGTATTCTATTCTTGCGTTTTACACTATGCAATGCAGCAATTAGGGCTGCAATTTTTTCGAATCGGATCGAATCATAAATTCTATGTAAATAACAAATATCCCACAACTTGTCTTCATTATAGTAATCAAGAAATTAAAAGTTTATATTGTTTTTCCAATTCACACTACATTGTCTGAGAGCAACAATTTTTATAATTTAACAGCAAAATGCTATCGACTTTGGTCAAACGTTACCAAAATCGATTGCATTTTGCCGTTAAAAATAGAATTCTAGTTCATTTATCAAGTTTTTTCCTATGAACGATTCATGATTGATTCGAATCGTGCTTCGAATTGCCCAGCCCTAGCAGCAATACGTCAGAGACGTAAGCGTGTTTTCAAGCATTAAGATTCCATATATGCGTCACCAATCACAGCAGATAATTCAGATAACAAAATAGAATACCTTGTAATGGAGTCTCTGTTGTTGGTTCCTCAACTCCCGCCATATTCTCAGCAGTTGTTTCAATCGATTCCGTCGTCAGCTTTGTGATGTTCGTTGTGCTCTCTGTGGTCGATTCATCTGAAAAAACATTAAGGACATATGTAATTGATAGATGGCAACCCTAAGCCACCCAGTTCGTAATCCGTTACTGTTGAAATGTACAAAGTACGAATGGTGCATAAATCAACGAGTTGTGCAAACAATAACGAGTGGTGGGGGTGTTGCATACAATACGGGTTGTGTGGTTGGTGTGAGTGGTGCAAGTGGTGCGAGTGGTGCATAAATCAACGAGTTGTGCAAACAATAACGAGTGGTGGGGTATTGCATACAATACGGGTTGTGCGGTTGGTGTGAGTGGTGCAAGTGGTGCGAGTGGTGCATAAATCAACGAGTTGTTAGAATAATAACGAGTGGTACGAGTGTTGTACACAAAAACGAATGGTAGGGATGTTGCTTAAAACAAGAGATGTGCGAATGGTGCGATAGGGACAAGTGGTGTAAATGGTGCAAGTGCGCCAAGTGGTGAGCGTGGTGAGGGTGGTGCAATTAGGCGTGGTCTATATGTGGCTCATGCTTGACACAATAAATTATGTCGACGAAGCGTTCCATCGGTGACACATATTTAACAGGAAATTTTGGTGAAATTTTGTCAAAATTTTGTTGATTGGGCGTTAGTCTTTTCGTATTAATATTCTTAATCAAGTCGAAAATTGAGATATTTATCTATTTTACCTGGTGAAATTACCTTGGTGTGTATTTCAAGCAGATATTAGTGAAACTAGGTGAAAGTAATTTGAAAATAATTCGTTACTTTCAACTGAAATTGCCAACACTACCGGACACTACAATGTAGACTCCCAGCAGAATTGCATTAATTGCTATCACAATAAAATGTTCTCATTCCACAGAAATATAAGTTTATTGTAATTTAGAACATAATCTAACTTCCTCACACAAGATTAAAGTGGATTAAAGTAAATTAAACGGAATAAGTTAGACTATGTTCTAACGAAGACTTACAATAAACTTATATTTCTGTGGAATGAGAACATGATATTTTCATATATTTGCTTGATATTATCTCATTCTTGTATTCTTGTGAATTCTCTCATACACGGATCCAGGATTTTAAGGGAACAAGGAGGAGGGATAATTAGTGGTTCATTGCAAGATATCAACGAATCGAACAACAAAATGCTTTGATTTTGCAGAAAATAAAAAAAATCATTGTTGAGCGCAACCGGTTGACATTTCAGGAATTTTCGTTATTTTGTTACGAGTTATTAATAGTGCTAATGGATCCAATCGTTTCTATAGTTAATGTTTATCAGGATATCAGACTAATGGAATGGACATTTCACTTTGTGCATTAATGGCTTTTTGGAAATTGAGTATTCACGGTTCTTCGAATAAAAAAACTAACGAAAATTTTGTAGCGAATTAGAGCTGCAACTAATTTTGTATCAATAGCACATTTCTAAGTGTGGAAGAAAAACAACAAGAACGTGGTTGGCATAATTGACAACCCAGTTACCACTTTCTGGATTCAATATATAGCGTTGAGCCCTATCTGGGAGGTTTCACTTTTTTAATCTCAATTCAAGGAGAGGGCAAGGTTTTAAGGCACTTTCAATAATAGGATTCACCCAAACCCACTGTTGCGCAAAGAGCTACATGAGGCAGAAACTAAGGCTGAAGAACCTTCATTCCCAAAAGACACATATTGACTCGAGTTTTGAAAGCTTTCAGATCCCCACGATCGGGAAAGCAGTGTGAAGGCAATAAATTCCAAATCACAGAAGTTCGTGGGAAAAATTTGGTCTTCTTTCGGTGCTGCATATCGTCCTGCTCAGAGTGAATTTCATAAAAAACGAAACAACACAT
>OZ023142.1:20908223-20921241 GCA_963675895.2 Styela plicata | reverse complement strand
GGAAATAGATCGCTTTTGGGTCGGTTTGTGCTGATATTTGTAATTTGTGAATTTGAATTTCCTAATCATCATAATGGAGACAATAATAGTAAAAATTTGTTATTTTTATGAATTCAACTATTCGATCCGAAACAATTATTCGAATCCCAAATGATTCGGTTTTGCCCAGCCCTAATGTAAGGCGATAAAACTGTGTGGTTTTACTTTTGAACACTCATCATAAGTTCTTTGTATCAACTGTGAAGCATCGATACCAAGCAAGCTCAAATCTAATGCCCGTAACTACAGGGCCAAAATCTTTTTAAAAAGGGCCGAAGTAATTATATTCACTATAAAATTCAATTGTTTTGATCTTAAAATGATGAACTTTCCATTAAAAATCAAGGGAAAAAAACGTTTTGTGCCTCTCGGCTTGCAAAATTAAAAACATAGTTGCACTCCTGATCTATTTTACTGTGAAAAAATATAAATGGTAGGGCTGTCTAAAATATTAGATTCGGAATATTTTAATTTTGTTTATTACATTACTTCTTATTCGATTTTCGTCACCTGTAATAAATTGGGAAAAGAGCATAATTTTTTTTCCATATAATACATCTATAGCACAGTATATGTAGAAGGGACAGGTAATCCCGTAGCTAATGCATGTCGAACTTCCCAACGTAACGCAGATCGTTTCTTACTCGTCGGAACAACATAGGTATTCGGTACGAAGATTCTTTGTGGTTTCTGTAGAAAAAAGAAAATTTATGATAATGGAGGTAGGGTGCCCAGTTAGCTCAATCGGTAAAGTGTTGGGAATACGCTTCGAGCTCGCATCAGTAACGTCCTGGGTTCGAATCCCATTGAGGAATGATTATATGCGAGAGGTCTGCTGGACGCCTCGCCGGTGCACACCTCCACTAACCATGTCCATGCACAGGAAAAATGAGTAAAATGTGAAGCCAGAAACAACCCCAAAGAGGACTGAACCGCCACAAACACCGCACAGTGAGTATCTGCCATGAGTGATGGAAAAAGCGTCTATCACTTCTTTGCTACGTGCCTCGGCAGCACAATCCATCAGAGACACATTCTTGGCAAAAGCGAATTGTTATAAAGTTTTTCCAACGAAGTTCACTTAGAGTATGGTACAGCCATTCAACTGTTCTGAATAGAAGTCCAAATCTTAACATGATCTGGGTGATTTAATTTACAATAATGCATCATCAGTGGCAGATCTTGGAACACTGAAAAGCGGGATGCAAAATAAGTTATACTGAAGGGGCGCACGCAACTATTTTTTTAACAAAACAGGATGAAATAGCCCAACATCAGGATCAAAGTCTTGCTTCTCACTTACAAAATTTATTTCTGTAACGTTTCGCCTGACCAAAGTCAGTCTTCTTCAGACAAGCATTTTGAAAACGTCAAACATTACAGAAATAAATTTGTGTAAGTGTGAAGCAAGACTTTGAACCTCTCTAGTCAGTCATAATTACTCTTGCTACTGTATCCTTGCATTTACTGCATACGGATCCGCAAACACAAAGGCACAGAGGAAGGATAAGTAGTTAGTCCACGTCCCCTAGACCAATAGCTTTCGGATTTTAAAGGTGCTAAATGAACCACAAGCCGTAGTAGATTGAATAGTTCTGAACCAGAGTATAATTGACCCACCTGTTGGGGCACATCCTTGTACATCATCTGAGCTTTGACCTCCCATCGCAAGTTCTTATGGCTTTTCTCTCCAGGAGCTTTAACGGAGTTCCAGACATCTCGGTACTGGTGGTATCTGGGAACAATCTTGTGCTTAGAGTGGAAGGGGAATTGCGTCGACACTAGGGCTGCGCAATTCGATTCGGTATTTCGAACAGATTCGAGGCAAAATTTTTTCAAATCAATCATGAATCATTCATCGGAACAAAAATTTGCTAAATAAACTATAATTTTCATTTTTAACAACAAAATGCTATCGATTTTGGTCGAATTTAACCAAAATCGATAGCATTTTGCCGTTGAAATATGAAAATCATTGCTCTTAGACAATGTAGTGTGAATTGAAGAACACTATAAACTATCAATTTCCTGATAACCATGATGGAGCAAGTTGCAATAGTAAAAATGAGATATTTGTTATTTACATGGTATTAGTAATTCGATCTTCATTCCCAAAAGACACTTATTGACTCGAGTTTTGAAAGTTTTCAGATCCACACGATCGGGAAAGCTGTGTGAAGGCAATGAATCCCGAATCACAGAAGTTCGTGGACACCTGGCGAACACAGGGTAGTTCACACAACTGCTGGTAGGGGGCTCCCTCCACAAACCATGTCCGTACACAGAAAAAATAACTGAAAACAATTGAGCGAAAACCTAGACTCATATCTATTAGAAAGGTCTTATTTCTCTATTACTACGGCAAAGTGGTTTTTCTCGGCTTTCCTCTCCAGCAGGATGAACATGGAACCATCCCCATTCCTGGACAATAATAATGTTGGAACAAAACGTACCTTCCAACTGGATCGGATTTCCTGAGATTTCTCGTGTGAGGATGACTTGTATTCGGACGAATGTCTGTAAAAAGGGGGACAAATTAAAATTAAAGAAGCAACTTCTTGTCAGTGAGGAATGGTACATGCTTGACAAGTAAAATATCAAGCTTGTTCTACTTTGAGGCAAAATGCACTATTAATGAACATGCATCACTCTTTTTTAACTAGAGAGATTCAATGTCTCACTTCACAGTCACACAAATTTATTTTCGTAATGTTTAATCTGACTCGAGTCAGACTTCTTCAGACAAACATAGTAAACAAAAATGTAAAAAAAAAGAATTTATGTGTAATATTTAAGCACTTCTCCCCCCTATATTGCAGGTGAATTCATTTTTTATCGTTTCTTTGATATCCTTGTCTAAAGGAGTCTGATTTTGGTCAGATGAAACATTCTAGAAATACATTTCTATAAGTGTGAAGTGTGAAGCAAGACTTTTAACCTCTTTAGTTAGTCATTGCTAATCTTGCTACTGTATCTTTGGTTTAAAAGAACAATCACAATTTTTCTTCCGATGGACAAAAAAGCTTCAAAACCATCCAAACTGCTATTTCACAGCAGTGTGGATGATTTTGAACCTTTTTCAACAGTTTGGTTGCTGCCAGGCTCTCAAAAAATGACATTTATGTCTTTTAGCCACAGATGATGGAATGTTGCACATTTGCTAAATTTTCTTCTGACGAAACCGATTCTCTTCGGGTGTCTGAGTAGCAGAGTAGCTGGCATTCTGCCAGTGGGCCAAGACCAATCGATTAATTTTTATTTCAATAGAATTAAATATCTGGTCGGCAAAGGTGATTTTTAAAAATCCCACATTAGATTAGGATCAATTTGGATGATTCCAAATGCTCGTACATTTAATTCAACAAACTCGACGAAAGTTTAAAGCAAGAAGTCCGGCTAAATTGACATCATGATATTAACCACTGAGCCATTATCTGAGTTATGTTTGCTAGAAACCTATCAATAAAAACCAATGCAAATTATAATGGAAAAAAAATAGAAAATTGGTTCAGAATAACTCACAAGATGGTAGAGGTTGGTTGTGAATTGATTCTTGATCAGGTGATTTTCTCCCCTGGAAAAATATAACGGAGTTGTAAAATAGGTGGGTGCTTGCCTGGCAGATCTTCCCTGTAATCTATGATGGCACCGGAGAAACAGCCAGAGGAGTGATCCTCCAGGTGGTATTGTTTCCTCGCGTGTCAAATCTATGCAGTTTTAATCTTTATTTATCGCGACCTTCAAGCTTTCAAATAATGTGTTACCTACAATTTTTTCACTGAATCAGAATCGAATATTTAAGACGATTCTTTTTCACTTGGTCTTGATCACCTGGGAAAAACGCTGCTATCAGTGTATCAAGATGGTATTCCATGAAAAAACAGTGGCTTAAAGAAGAAAAGGAATTGTCTTTGAATAACTATTAATAATGAAAGGGAACAAAAACCTTCATAGTCGTCAATACTGCCATGCACTAGAGTATTTGAGGGATACGCATGGCTCCCAGTTGCAGCAATTATTGATCTCAATTAACTCATTTTAAGCTTTGAAATTTCATTTCAAAAATATTTTGTGTCTTCCGTAAGATTTTTCAGTTGTTTTATGGTGACATGCAATAAAAATGCTATTGGGGAGAAATTATTACTTCAAATTTTTTTTAAAGTTTGGATCCCCCTTGTCAAGATTTTAAATATGCCACTACAGCTATGCAAGATAAATTTATGGCAACAGTTGCACTTTACCATAGCGGTTCAGCGGCTGATGGTCTAATAGTATGTTTGTTGCAGTAGCTCTCTGTTTTTTATGGATAATTGAGAAGCTGCAGTTGGCTTTACGTAAAACAAAAAAAGAGAAATTGTTTTCAAGGAAACATACCAGTGGTTTTGCGGTGTGAGAGCTTTACCGAGAGGATACGGTAACATTGCTGCTAGTCGTTCACCATCGTAACTGACGGCTATATCGTCGACCGAAATATCGTGGAGTCTGTAGGAGTTTTCATTCACACACCATCTGCGACCAAAGACTCGTCAAAAACTGCTGATTCGCCATTTTTTGCTGTTTCCTGTTTTAAATTGTACATAATTATAATAATATAAATATAAAGGTTCTGATCAGATTAGGTGTTTTTCAGCACTTCATCACTGGATTTGCCCCAGACTGGCAGAATATCAGATACTCTGCTGCTTGGACACCAGAAGAAATTGGGGTCACATCAGAAAGTATAGTAAAACAGGCAATATTCATGGTCTTTATATAAACAAACAAAAGAAATCCCTTCTATTTAACTCTATTATATTTATGTGAAAATTCACTTATTTTTGAAAAAAAATATTTCAAAATTATCATTTTGCTGAGTTCGAATTGTTGCAGAAATGGAATCTAATAAATATATGCACTTTGCCCCTTTGAGTGTGGGCAACCAATCTGTGGGAAAAGTTTCCAAATGGCCCTGTAGGTACGGGCTTCAGAATAGCCCATTGTATGTCTATTCTGGGTGTGTCGAAAAAGAGGCGACTAAAAGGAAGCAAAGAAGTGGTAGCTGGTTTTACCATACTGTCCAGGGCAGATACCACTCATAGCACTCTATTAGGGCGGTTCAGTTCCGTTTGGGATATTTTTCAACCAGAGTGCAGTTGCTTGATTGGTACTATCTCTTAGTAGCTCTTTCTTATCAATTGTCCGTTATTTGGTTGCTTTCAGGCACTGCTTCCGACCTTGGTCAGATCTAAAATTCATTTTTTTCATAAAAATAAATAATCAATACATGCTATGAAATAATAGCAGTTTTGATCACCTGAAGAATATGACACCAAAGTATCACACATCCGGAAAAAAATTGGATTTTTTTTTCGAAGTAAATGAGATGTAAATGATTGTCATCACTTTAATCTTGTCTGAAGAAGTCAGACTATGTTCTAATGAAAACTTACAATAAACTTATATTTCTGTGGAGAATATGATAGAACATGAGAACATGATATTTTTGTATATATGCTTGATATTATCTCATTCGAGTATCCGTTTGAATTCTCTCACACACAGATCCAGGATTTTGAGTAAACAGGGAGGGGGGATTGGTAGTTCATTGCAAGATAGACATCCGAAGAAAAACATGATTCTGTCGTTCCATATTAAAAGCCAGATAAACTCATTAAACAGTCGACCAACCTCATAACTTTACGACGTCTTATAACTCTTTTTCAGAGCTGGTCGGGGGGGGTTCGTTTTTTTTTAGAGATGCACCAGAAGTGGGGGTTTCAGGAGTGATGTCATCAGTTGTTTTGGTATCATCTCCCTTGGGGAGTGACCATCATCTGTTATGTCATCAGTGTTGTCACACGGTAACCGACGAAAAAACCTCCTGACCTCATTGTCATTGGGGACTATATGAAGTTGATGGGATATATCGTTGTTACCGGTTACTGTCGATGTATAATCACGCTGATGTCGCCTTGGCAACGGAGACTCATCACTGCCAGTTGGTGGTGAGTCGTCCACAGTTTTTATTCTAGTGTCGGGGGATGTGTCGAGGCCACTGGATGATGCATAATCATCGGTTGTGGTTGTTCGTGTTTTTCCAGATGTCCCGAACGTTGATGGTTCAGTGTGGCGCCGTGGTGAAACCTAAAGAATGTATATTCGGGATACTGTCATGATAAATACATATCCCTTGTTTCTCATAATGCTTTATCTGGATATTCGATTCAACGATGAATTATTCGGATAGGTCATGTAATCGATTCCTGATAATTTCTCTGAATCAAATATTCATATCAGAAGTCATATAATAAACAAACAAAAAAATCCTTTCTATCAACTATCGATTTATGTGAAAATTCACTTATAAAAAAAAGTCGAAATCATTATTTTGCTGAGTTCAAATTGTTGCAGAAATCGAATCAAAAAATATATGATTCGGATGTCGTGAATTGACTTTTTGGACAGTCTTAACACTAATCGTGTATTTCTTCGGGTGTCCAAAGCATTAATTTTATTATCTTCGGGTGACCAAAAAGCTCCAAATCCATCAACTGCTGTTTCATAGCAGCATTGATGGATTTGATATTTTTGTACAATTTCGTTGCTACCACAGACACTTGAAATAGGCATTTTAATCTTCTTTTTTCATTTTTTAAAGAAATTCATCCTGAGCAATGAAGTAAGCAGCTCTCCAAAGGGAACCCAACCAACGAACACTCAATAGCAAAGAGCTACTAAAAGATGTAGTACCAGCCATCCTTGCACTCTAATCTGAAAAAAAATCCCAAATGAAACCAAACCACCATGGTTAAAATGCAGTAAGATTGATATCTGCCCTGGGCGATGGTAAAGCCATCTACCACTTCTAGCACGAGGATACATCCTGAAGTATTGCCCATTGTCTTCTTCCGATGGAATCCATTTTCTTTTGGGTGTGTCTGAGCAGGAGAGTACCTGACATTCTACTTTCACACCTTGTTTAATGATAAGTCGAAACTAATTGAATGAAATACCCTGTATATGAGGTTGATATCTTGATAAACTGGGTTTGGTTGTTGATGGATCTTGCTGCTGAGGTTGGCTTGATGGACTCGCATCTGTGAGATGGATGATTAATTAAAATTATATTGGATTCAAGATGAATGTTCCAGTGAAAAGTTTCAATTCAAGACTTCGTTTAAGAAAAAGGATCCTACTTGAGAACTCGACACTCTCAGACCAAAAGGGCGAATCCTGAAAAAGCTGTTTTGAGAAATCAAGCAAAACGTATTTTTTTCGATTTTGAAACTTTCTAACATTTTTTCTGTTTACAGTAGCAAATATTCCTTCCGGGTCAAGATGGATATAAGTCAGGTCTTTTTTTTCATTCAGAAACTGGTTTGCATTGAAAACCAAATTTTCTGAAAATACGACTTTTTTAATTTCCGCCCTTTTTCTGTCACACAAGATAGCCTGATATGAGCTTTTCGCCGTTTTGTTTAGTTTTTCCATTGTGATGTCACAAAGAAAATATACAGCTAATGGTGTTTTCTGCTAGTTTTGTTTCAGTTCAACTTTAATATTGTGTGCAGGGCCAGGGCTCCTGAACAAAAGTTTTGCTTCAGCAGGTCAAGCAAAGTCTTATTTTGAATGGGAGGGCGAGTGCTTGGGTTGCATCTTGAGATGTTAAGTTCGTGGAATCATTCTCAGTAATCCCTATTGAATAAAACTATATTCTAGTAGCTAGTTTTAGTAGGCACTGAGAATGACTTGAGCTTTATTGAGCTTGAGTTTATTTAACAGTCAAGTATGTACATAGAAAAACAATCACAGTCAGACTATTGATCATCTAGGCTTGCAAAATTTAAGTTAGTGAAACATCATTCTAAGAGCATTTATGAATCCTAATCCAGTTAGCTAACACATAAGTTAGAGAACTAACAGCAAATTTGTACACAATTTGATATTGCACAAGATATAACTCTTTCTTATGTGATTGATGAAAGTTTGTTTTTTGAATAAAGGTTAAAAAATAGATAATAATAATATTACCAAACATTGATTTCCATAATGGCTGATATTGTAAAAATTGAGACAACGCAACAAGAAACACTTTGCAACTGGTGTACGTGTTATGATAAATGGAACATTTTTCGATGACCAAATCAAGAGAAAGAAAAATCGTTACAGTGCAGCCAATCCAATAGTTCATGGAACTGTCCAGTCACAAAACTGGTAGTCTGGTAAAAGTTGAATGGGATGATGGCTGTACAGGATTTTGTGGACTGTAAACTCTTGACAACTGTTCATGACAAACCTTCAGAAGTTGATGCCCACTGATGAATCATCTGAAGATATTTCAGATGAGGAGCCAGAGTATCATCCAAGTAATGCTGATGATTCGTCTGAAAACGAGTTATCTTCTGATGATGAACCACCAAAAAAAAGGAAGATTAATCACTCAAACAGTAATGATGAGATCAAGATTTTATGTTCAGCTGATGGTACTGCTCTCTTCAAGGCCAAATTCTTCAAGGAGATTCCAAAAAAATCAAGTCAACAGAAAATATCTGATCACTGAATGTTTTGAAGATGCACTAAAAAAATGGGAGTTGTATGATCCTGATATACATGCCACCAGGATCATATATTGTATGGGACGTAGACCGAATAAACATTTCTCAAAGAGAAAATGGCAATGGAAAAAAGCCATTCCACCAGCCATTGTAAAAGGTTATAAATCGCATTATGGTGATTGTCAGCATAATTTTGGTGACGATAGTTGTCCATACTCGGGGCGACAAAATTTACCATGAGTGGAGGGACGCATAAAAAGAAAAAAGTAACGCGACTCCACAGAAAACAAAAACGATGTAAAGGGAAGAGGGAAAGGAAGCTCAAGAGCAGTAAGAAGACGTTTGAGACTGGCTGGGAAAAGAGTACAAGACTGCATCTGGCAATACAATGAAAAGCCGTGCCACCTATGAGTTTTGAAATCTGTCAATGTAAGCAGAATTGTAAGGATCTTGTTTCCATGAGCGACAGAGGAAAGAATGTACAAACTATTTTTGGGGGTACAATGGACCAATTACAAAAGAAGACTGTTCATTTCTTGATCGACTCGCAATTCGTACACCAAGCAATAGAAACTGTGCAAACCAGAGAGTGGGAAATCTTCAAGAAAGCCAAGAGCTATAGGAATACTACCTTGATGTTCAAGAGGAGACTGGCACATCAACCAGGAGAGTAAAAGTATGTAGAAAAGTTTTTCTTGCAACTTTGCAATGTGGAGAGAAAAAATGGTCAGAACGATCCTATCCAAGAATGTGATTGGTGGCTTTGCAAGACCAGATCTCAGAGGTAAACATCCCCCTTCAAATAAGCTTGATGATGTGATTTCGGCAAGGTGTAATAGATCATCTTAATTCTTTTCCAAAATTAGAAAGTCATTTACTGCAGGCGGGGTACAAGAAAGCTTTACATACAAGATACAAGCAACTTTCGGACAACTGACTATCAAGAAAATGCATGACTTGTACTAAACAGAAAAAAATTCTGAAAGAAAATCCGGAAGCTAAATTTGCCAGCTATACCACTATGCAAGCAAGTTTCATGAAATGAACATAGCAATACATTAAACCAAAAATGGATCAATGCATGTATTGTGCAAAATACAAAAACAGATAATCCAGAATGGATACAAAAAGCATTTGTCTTTGAAGGGAGAGCTCACAAATGTACATAATGTATTCAAAGCGCAAGCCAAAAATGATTCTTCCCTCTTCTGTTTCAACTTTGATTTAGAAGCAGTTTTGTATACTCCATGTGGCAAGGTTAGCACCTTATTTTTATAAACGAAAGTTCAGCACTTACAACTTCACAATGTATGATATAGGAAATAGTGATGGATATTGTTTATATGTGGGACCAGACCACAGCGTAAAAGAGGGGCAAAACGAAATGGCCAATTTCCTATTCCATCTGATTCAAAGGAAAATTTAAAGAGAACCCAGAGATTTAGAGAGCATTGTTTTTTTCTCAGACAAGTGTGGTGGCCAAAATTTGAATCAATATGTTGCTACAATGTGCATGTATGCAGTGGCTAAGCTTTCAATCCTCTCAATTGATCACATTTTTATGGCATTTTTTTGTTGGCCATTTCTCATATGGAAGTTGACAGCATGCATGCAGCCATCGAAACCAGAGCTAATCACTTAGAGATCAATGTGCCTTATGAATGGGAGGTTGTGGCATCTTTAGCTAGAAAAAGCAAAAAACCGTATGATGTAAACACACGTTGAACAAAATATTGTTGTGGATTGGAAATCAGCTTAACAAAAGCATGAAGATTACTATTGTTATTAGAAACACTGATGATGAAGTTGTCAATTGGAAATCTTCTCAAGAGACAACAGGAATAACATGGTTAAGATGATGATTGAAAAAACGCCACATGCATACTATTTTTTACAAACATGATTCCTATTCAATTGCAGAGCCATTCAAAAAGATAGTGACAAACCAAAAGGTTTAATAAAGCATTGAGTACCCTCCCTGAAATGATTTGCCAATGGCATATACTTCACCCCATACCAGTTCCAAAAAAGAAATATCAAGACTTGATGTTCACTGTGTGAGCAAGGAGTTATACCCAAGCGACATCACCATTTTTACCTAAACCTTCTATGTAGCAGAGAAGGAGATGATGCAAGTGATAATGCGAATGAATTTGAAAGTGAAGATTTAAGTGAGGATTGCAGTGAAGGCTGAGCTTATGAACTACGTGAAGTTTCAGTTGAGGACTTTTAACTAAGCTAATTTCTTTGAAGTTGTTTCGTTTTAATAGTTTTTATTGTTGAGTTATGCTTAGTGATATTTTACTCAATGAAAAAAAGTTCCAGGGCATTCATTCTAGAATATATAGTTGTTTGACAATGAAGCGAATTATGTTTATACTGATATTAGATTCAGAACAGTGTCAAAAACATTTGTATTCAGGACTACCAGTTGGGCATGAAAATTCAGTATGGCTATAGGTTATTTGAGAAAATGTTTGTATTTTACAGCTCATTTTATCATTGTTTCTCTATAATTTTGCCGAAGCACAGTAATATTTTCTCATGAACAGTTGACAGCGTTAGGCTATAGTGAAAAGGCGAATATTGAGAATTTTCATCCAATTGTAAACTTTTACTCTTTGGCAAATAGGCTTTAATCCCCCCTCAATTTTCGCCCTTTCATTAGGTAGGAAAATGTTTACTATTCGCCCTTATTCCAAAATTTATCTCAGGAAATAACATATCTACAGTGATGATTTATTGACCATTTGAAAGATCATGTTCAATTCTTTAATTTTTTTCAATAAAAATTTTTTCGAAATTTCAAGATTCGCCCTTTTGCCCTGGGACCCTCGAACTGTTCACAGGTATTCAAGCTTCCTCAATATAAAGATTTTGAATTTTCATTCATTTACCGTATTTTGCGGCCGATAAGTCGCTACTTTTTTCCAAAACTTTTGTTTCTGAGACTTATAGGTTGCTGCGACCTGTGTATTGTTTTTTTCCCGGCCCACAAGCGAATTGTGAAGCGTTTTATATCACAGTATATAAAAGTTATATATAGATGACGCGGCCAGCGCATGTACTTTCAAGAAACGTCAAATTGTAGAGAGATTTGAATTAAATTGATAATAGACTGCACCCAAATTTACCCTGTATCTAGCACATGCTCATCTTTTTGCTTGCAGACATTAGTGAATTTTCATTGGTACATACATGTCATACATACGATTTAATTTGATGACGATCCGATCATGTGTGATCATCAATCGGAACGGCCAGTATTATATCATTCATTGCAAAACGGCGCAATAGGGAATGTATGTAGTTTGTAATCCACGCCAGCCTCTAAATTGACGAAACAAGGAATTTAAACTTAGCAAGTTCGACGGGAATTACTTTGACGTTTTGACAATGACGCAAATCTAGGACGCCAGCCTCTAAATTAACGAAACAAGGAATTTTAAAACTTAGCAAGTTCGACGAGAATTACTTTTGACGTTTTGACGATGACGCAATCGACGCCAGTCTTTAAATTAACCCTTCAAATTAACGAAACAAGGGAAAAATATACAATTGTGACATCGAAAAATATATTTTGGTATTTAAAAGCTGCTGATTTATAAAAAATAAATAAATTATTTTATCGCCAATAATATATTGTTTGAAATACCCCCCTGAAGGAGTTTAAAACTCAGGAAGGTTCGGCGCGAATTACTTTGACGTTTTGACAATGACGCAAAATCGACGGCACACTTTAATCAACAAAATCAAATCAATCAAGCAAGTTCCACAATTGTTACATTTTCACACTGTCTGTGATTAATGTTTTGCTTATGTTCGCCGACATGACGTCTTGGTAGGCAATGTATTAAAATGCAAAATGTGTATCTCGATAAATCAATAATTACAACAACAAGAAATGGCGAAATTAAATCAGAACCCGCTTTCAAATTCTTCGTCTTCGGTGGTCTAAGGAAACAAAACAGGTCATACAAAGGTGATTGGTTTATTAACGATCGGCTTAGAAGCAGGCACTTCAATTTTGTCTGGAAAGGGAGTAAAATATACCAGCTTTCTTAAAACCATTCACTACGCACTCCGGGGCCTCACTTGTTCCCATGCTTCAAACAATCCACCGCCGACACTTTGAAGGGAGAAAAACGATGTTTTTACGGTCATCGGCCGAAACGGGACATTGCACACCTGGCCGAAAAGACATTGCACACCTGGCCGAAAGGACATTGCACACTCCTGAACAAAAACGATACTGCGCTCGTTCCATGCGTCTGAGTTAATGAATTACTGTACGTTATTACTTTAGCGTTTGACAGCGTGTGTTTCCGTTTTTGAGGAGTGGTTCATCAGACACTTTGCGACTATTACGGTGCTTGGCTGCATCCCAAATCTGTGTGCAATAATATGCAAAATTTTAGAAAAATGTCCCTTTGCGAACATTACCA
>OZ023142.1:20886022-20907924 GCA_963675895.2 Styela plicata | reverse complement strand
TGGGCATCCCCTAATACTAATTCAATGGAGAATATGTGCAAATCAGTATTGCTTGTAGTGTTTGCCCATTAAATAGTGATTTTTGAATAGGTTTTCTGGCTGTGATATTTTTATAATAATAACAATAAAAAATATTGAGGTCATAGTTTGCCCCTTTAATCCTTGCCCCTAAAATAGCATTGAATTGATTATTTTTAATCTACACACCTTAGTTCTACAAATGCCTTACAGCTGGATGTACAGACAGATCATTCCAGAAACAAACAAAGGTAATAAAAAATTCTAATTTAGTGGTATTTCTCATTTTCCTGTTACTTGTTTTTTTTCCTTCTTATAACAAGTTTAGGGATTCCAGGAAAGCTCTTCAAATGTGTTCAAAATTGATTGCGTTTGTCAAGTGCTTCCCCTCTGACCTGCGTCCTCTCCTAAGATTTCATTTAACCCAAAGAACCCTCGATATAGATATTTGGTCAACTGAGCCATTGAACGTTTCCTATTTTATGTAGTTGCTTTGTAAATTGCTATGAATGGATGATGCAAATGAAACGATTTAGCTCAGTTGATTAAGTTTTTTTTCTCCTTTATCAAAATTTGCTCAGAGCAAGGTTAAACGAGACGTTTCAAACATGAAAGCCTCCTGAAACCACTAGTGAGCAGAGAGCTACATAAATGCAGGAATGAAGGAAGATTATATAATCTTCATCCCTGAAAGATATTTATGGACATGAATTTTGAAGTCATTTAGATCAACATAATGTGAATATACTTCGAGCTATGTATTTCTGTTTGTTCTGTGTAGGGAATCCCTTCTGATGGCTCTTATTCTCGTTGGGTTTATGAGTAGCGGGTAAAGCAGTGCGGCATCAGGTATATTTTGTACCAGCATACCACTGCCAGAATGCCGGTATTTCCGGTACTATTACCATTTTCTGCTAACAAAAAACATGCTCTTGTGTCGTTTTAAGGAGCCACGCGATGCGCAATCTAGTTTAAAAAAAACAGGTGCATAACTCTAAATGTGGGCGTTTGTAAGTGCTCTGAAGACCTGTTTTTGTCGTTACTCGACGCGATAATGCATCAACTTGCAACCATTTTATACGGTATGTCACGAAATGTCGGTATCACGGCAAACTGGCATTGCGAATACTAACGCGATACATATTTTAGAAAACTCAATACCGTTATTTACCGTCCTACCAATATGCCGCCCAACGCTATTAGCGGGGTAGTTGAGATCTTTCAGTTTGTCCTGCGATATTACTAAACAAACAAACTTATTCAGAATTCATCAAAACCGAAGATCTTCCTGATCACATCAAGAAAATGGCTGAAGAAGAGGAAGAGAGGGAAAGGAAGATGAAAGAATGGAAGGAAAAGGAGAAAAACATGTGCAGTATTAAGGTGGGAAGTCTTTTTAATGTTGGAAAAATATTTGTGGATTTATTTTAAAAACAAAGCGACGAAATCTTGTAAAACAACTAAAATAAAAGCAATTAGCTGATTATTGATCATACACTACGCTGTCGTATTGGGATGTTGATGATATTTCAATTCATCTTATTAAATTTTTTGAGTTGGAAGTGTGTCTTGCCCGTTTGAAGAAATGTTACGATAGTGAGAAAGCTTTCATTGGGCGTTTGATACATTAGCATTAGTTGGTTGGTATTCTTATTTATTGAATAGTTGCATTGAATGTAGTTGATTAAGCTTTGTGTGTTTTGGTAATCTTGTGAATATGTGTGATTGCTACCAGGAATATTCATAGTGAATCTATTTGCTCAACCGGTGATGTGCAAACGATGTTTTATAAAACATCGTTTGCACATCATCGGTTGAGCAAATAGATTCACTATGTTCTTGTACCGTCAAATCGAAGTCTATTATTTTAATTTCAACAACATCTTCCCAGGTCTATTGTCGAACTCCAGCGCTCCTGAAACTTCACGAAACCCAGACTATTGTCGAAACACCTTACGAGTTCCATAATTCAACCTCGTTGAAAGATGCTACTGATCAAGTCTACAAACTTCTAAGACTTGGTAAGAATTATTTTCTTGTCAGTTGTTCTCAGAAATTTTTTTTTTATATTTGAAATTTACTTTAACCCAAAGGTTGGGAGTTGCATCTTTAAAGAACCGAATAGGGTAGGATATCATTTTTTTCCTGCGGGAGAGGAAAGCCGAGAATACAGCTTAACCATATGGCGAACCACGACCTCTCTTGCAGATACCTGTTCCAGATCGGGGTGAATGTTTTCAGATTATCGTATTTCTCATTTTTCCTGTGCATAAACCTAGTGCAAATAACATCCAATGATATTTGTTCAGGCATCATATATACTTATGGTTGTTTGATTGGTAATTATCACATTCTGGGATATGTAAGCCAATTGAGCAGGAAATTGAATAAACTTTTCACAGTATGCGAATAACAATGCTTACAATATTATGTAAACATGAAATTTTCTTTTTTTGTGTCTTAACATTTTTCTTGTGTTCATTAGTGTTATGATTAACAGTTATTTAGATTTTGTTACGCCACCGCGACTAGGAAAATTCTTCTGTCAAATAGTAGTAATCTGTGGCTGTTTATTGATAAAATGAATTCCCTGCCTGTCCCACTCTCTGCTCGATTTGCCGATGCTAAAATCAAATTTTTTCATTTAAAGATCCCCTTTTCTTCAATTTTAGACGAAACAGGAATCGAGCGTCATAATTGCCGTTTGATAAAGTACGATCATTACCACCAATCAATTGAGCAATCGTTGGACGACGAGATCGAGAATCAGGATGAACCACTTGCCAAGTTATTAGGTTGGTATTCGGTGATTATATACTTGTATTTAATGTAAATATACTTCAAACTACCCAACACAAAACAAATGGAGAAGAACTATGTAAGTGGGCGCGATGACCTAGTGGTTAAACATGTTGGCATCGCAGGTTGAAGATCTCGGGTTTGAGCCCCGGCGAGTCCGGCTCGCGTAACCATGCCCACCACTCGACCCAGGGTGTAATAACTTGGGTAGGCTGAGCTGAACACGAAAAGATCATATCTTTCCAGTTTTGTAACCCTGTCCGTCTATAAGTGGCCGCTGTTACAGGGCCTTGGACAGGGTGATCCACTCTAAAGAAGTGACTATAAACAAAAAGCCCAGCACATTCCACACATGACTAAACTGCTATATGTGACGTAAGAGGGAGTTCATCTTTAGTAAAAGGTAAATCATGGAATATTGCCAAATTGCAAAGTTTTCTTTTAGTGAACTCCTTTTCTTCGTGTGTCTGAGTGCTAGAGATGCTTGCATTCTGGCGGTCTGCCCCACACTGTAATGAAATTACAGTAAATTTACTGGTCATTTGCAGTAATTGCATATTTCCAAAGTTAAAAAATGCCATGTTGATGAGATTTATGCCAATTATGGGCTGTTGATACACCTCACCTTTGAGGTGCGTTTCATCAACACCCCATATTTGGCCAAAAAAGTCAATAACGCCGAGTAAATTACTGTCAAAGACTAGTTATTTTGTTGCATTTATTGTTACATTTTGTGAACCATAGCGCTTCAGCTTCGAATGGAGTATTTATCTACTAGTAGCAAGTTAGAAAAACCATTATTTACCTGTGTTTCTTTTTATTCGCCTCATGTGGCATGCAGGAAATGTGCCAGGACAATTCTAAAACATTGCCGGTACTGTATGAACCCTGTAAACTCTGCGGGCTTTAGAATGGTCCTAACATATTTCCTGCACGTCGTAATGGGCGGATAAAAGGAAGCAAAGAAGGAAGCTATTGCCATCGCCCAGGGCAGATACCACTCACTGCACTTTACCATAGCTGTCCAGTTCTGTTGGAATGTTTTTCGTTTAGAGTGCAGTTGTTAGTATTACATGTTTTAGTAGCTCTTGGCTATTAAGTGGCCGGGGCACATACCACTCACTGCACTTTACCATGGCTGTTCAGTTCTCTTTGGGATATTTTTCGTTCTGGGTGCAGTTGTTAATATTACATGTTTTAGTAGCTCTTGGCTATTAAGTGGCCCGGGGCAGATACCACTCTCTGCACTTTACCATGGCTGTTCAGTTATCTTTGGAATATTTTTTGTTCAGGGTGCAGTTGTTAGTGCTACATGTTTTAGTAGCTCTTGACTATTACGTGGCCGTTAGTTGGTTCTTTTTAGGCACTGCTTTTGACTTGCACACAGTGAATTTCTATTAAAAAAATGTTATGTTAACATAACTGGATGCAATATATTTTATATCAATGCTGCAGTCAAGTTTGAATATTTCATTTCCTTCCCAGACTTCCATTTTTTATTTGTTTACTTCATATCCAGGTGGACCAAGAATGTCGTATTTGTTTGATCTTATGGTGGAAACCAAGGAAAATCATCAGCATTTTGAGATTTATAAAAGTGGAGGAATCACTATAAAGGTAAAGTGTTTATTTTTAAATGTTTTTTATGAAATATATTTTCATTTCAATTTTCATTATTCATGTTTTCGATTAGCCCGGTTAGCTCATTTGGAGAAGCGTTATGGATGTGCTTTGACCTACGCATTTCTTATTGTCAAAGCGCAAGTTCGAATCCCGTAGGGGATAATGATTATATTCGTGATGTCTGCTGGACAACTCGCCGATGCACAGTGGTTCACGAAAGCACTGCTTACGGCTTCCTCCACCTACCAAGTCAATGCACATGATAAATGAGAAATAAGATAAGTCAAAATATTTCATCCTAATTCTGGAACTGGCATCTGCACAAGAGGCCATGGTTAGCTATATGATTTAGGTGTGTTCTCGACTCATCCCCCCCCCCCCCCCTGGATAAAAATGAAATTCCATTCTATTCCATTCATTTTGGAAACCCTGATGCTGACCTTTCACCATAATGAACTGTATGAACTAATGCAGAAGTGAGCATCTAAATTGCTTGATCAGGCATGTTTTCGATTTTATTCAAAATTTAATCTAAAAGTGACATCCCTGACTTGCTCCACAAGTTTAGTATCAAAAAAGGTTTTTTTTACTCTCATTAACTTTGTACTTGGACCAGTACTCTTGAGTCACACCGAATCCCTTCATTATACTTATTCTCTCTCTGTTCGCAGTGACTGGTATCTGCCCTGGAAGATGTTAAACCAACAGTGACTTCAAATGTTTTTTAATTTCTCATTCGCGAGATTACCTAATTTTCTTTTGGACTTTACTGCAAAATGGATAGGATAGGATATCATTTTTATCCTACGGGAGAGGAAAGCCGAGAATTCAGCTTAACCATATGGCAAACCACGACCTCTCGTGCAGATACCAGTTCCGAATGGGGTTGAAGGTTTTTTTGGATTCTCGTATTTCTCATTTTTCCTGTGCATGGACCTGGTTGGTGGAGGAAGCTGTAAGCAGCACTTACATGATGCACCATGCACCGGCGAGGCGTCCAGCAGGTTTCTCGCATATGATCATCATTCTTTACGGGATTCGAACCTGCGTCATGACGATCAGAGATGCGTAGCTCGAAGCGTATTCCCAACGCTTTATCGATTGAGCTAACCGAGCACCCGGCATAAAAGATACAAGAATACCAGATTTCTACTTCAACCACAACGAATCCTTTCATAACATTTCCTCTATCATTATACCTAGGTATACCCAGCAGACTACAACAAGGAATGCTTTCTAGATTTCATGATTGTACGAATGATGCCCGATGATAATGTATATCATCTTAAACAAGTTTTAGCCAAGGTAATATATTATAACATTGATTCTTTTGTAATTTATGTCTCAAACATCGATCCCCTTGAACTCATTCAAAATATTAAAGGCTCATTTGTTTTAAAGTTATTTATTTTAAGCTTAGTGATTCAATAAATGAATATAATATGGAGTAAATGGGTTCGATTACTTTTGCTTACAACAGATTTTGTGCCTGTTGTATCAGTCTTTGCGTATTTACCTGGGTTTAATAAGGCTTAAGAAAATTTTGAAAAAAAAACTGCGCCAGAGTCATTTATTGATTCTCATATTTTGCTTACTCTTTATTAATCTCATACAAATTGAAGCAAATCATATGTATATATGTTTTTTTCCTGCCCAATTCTTGGAGAGGATCACCCTATCCAAGGCGCTGTACTATTGGCCACTTATAGACGGACATGGTTAGAATTGCTGGAAAGATGTGATCCTTTCCTTAGCTTAGCTTACCCAAGTTATTACAACCCGGGTTGAGTGGTGGAAAAATGTCTGTTCAAGCCGCACAATAGTTACCTTTAAATTAGCTTATTATGAGACTATTAATGAGCGAGCCATCCTGTGACATTCTGTCCAACTTTAATCTTTCTTTTAGAAACTCCACTATCCACTGCGAAGAATTAGGATGGCCTATGAGAAATATACAAGTGATGTAAATTTACTGACATCAGCTACTCAAACATTGAGAGATATTGGACTGTTCAGAACTGTGAAGGTATGTAGTTGGTTATTTGTTATGAACCATTTTAGCGAACTTTAACAGAATCGTGTTCCTCTTTGGGTGTCTGAAATGTTCATTTCATCATCTTCGCATAGGTAAAAGTCTTCAAACTATCAACACTGCTATTTCATAGCAGTATTGATGGTTTTGAAGCTTTTTATATTGTTCTGTTTCTACCTGACTTATGAAAAGTGATGTTTATACCTTCTAGCATGAGATATATATCATGAAATAGTGCCTATCGTATTTACTTGATTGTAAGCCGATCTTGAATTTAAGCCGCATGTGATACTGTTAAAAATTTAATGTAAGCCGCATATACCGGTACTGTGCCGGTGCTTATATGGGTTTATGACTGATAAAGCTGACTGCTAAAGTTTAGACAGAGTATCGGCATCGCAAAGAAAAAATGTAAGCCGCCTTTGGAAGTCAGCCGCCCTTGAATGTAAGCCACATATACCGGTACTGTGCCGGTGCTTATATGAGTTTATGACTGATAAAGCTGACCGATAAAGTTTAGACAAAGAAAAAATGTAAGCCGTCCTTGAATTTAAGCTGCATATACCGGTACTGTGCCGGTGCTTATATGGGTTTATGACTGATAAAGCTGACTAATATAGTTTAGACAGAGTATCGGCATCGCAAAGAAAAAATGTAAGCCGCCCTTGAATTTAAGCCGTGAACATTATGGAAAAAAATTTATAGGCTGCGGCTCCCAATCGAGTAAATACGTTATTTACTAAATATATTCAGATGGATCTTATTTTTTTGGGGTATTTGAGTAGCGGAGTAGCTGGATTCTGCCAGTCGGGTACGTTGCTATTGTGTCAACTGTCTTTTGACAGAAAGTTGAAAATTGCTTGTTAATCCACTGATGTTACTCTGCAAGGAACGTTATTAATTAGTCTGACATTTGTGGATTCATTATAGCCAAGCAATCAATGACAATGAACATGAACCATGAAATAATTTGACATTAGTCTGAGGTCTTTTAATGTTCACTGCTCCGATATGCTGATCCTATGTATTTCCTTATAAGATATAATAAATTTTCGACCTTCGTGTAGGACACCTTGCAGTAATGTTTAAATTTGATGCCACATCTCATAGCTTTGTTCCACTAAACGTAAAATTTTCATTGAAACGGTAAAATGGTAATAATTTTGATCAAGATTGTGATATTATAATGTTCATTTTTACATTGGATCCTTGAGTCAAAATTTGAGAGCTTGAATCAGTTTGGAAGTGTCAAAATAAGGCATCTGAGGAGACGGTTTTTTACATCTTATTCTGCAGACCATTGTTTATGGAATTAGCCTTCCAAAATAATCTATTTTTTTTTTTTTGTATTAGATTTACATTGACCTAATGAATGATGACGAACTCTCTGAATCGTTGAAGTTGGAAGAAAACGAAGCGAACAAGAAATATACGATGAGTCCTAAAGATTTGATAAAAGAAACCAGATTATGGAGCCTAATTGACAGAACTGCTAATCTTATCAATGTGGAAGTTATTCTCCCTGAAGGTTGGTTGGTATTTTTGTTCGCAATATTTTTATTTGCTGAATTTTGAATGGTTCATAGGATTCAATTAAATTCAGTTACAGAGTGGGTGGCATTATGCTCTATTGTGGATTTTTCATAGCCACCCTTTAATGACTCGACTAGAGTCGCACTAGAGTGACCTTTTTCAATGTCTTAGCCCAATGACTTGGCAAAATGCAGACATGAATTAACTTAGGATTTTGTATTGCGACCTTTGACCTTCAAGCCCGTTAGGTGCATCTTAAGATCATATCTTCGTTAAATTTACTTTCGATGAAGCACACAAATGTTCTCGAGTATTTCCTGCATTTTCTTTGATATGTTTAAATAACCAAACTTACTTTAAATTTCGTATATTAGTCTAGGCACGTCAACATTTAAAGTATGTTGATTGTCTAGCAATTAGTTTGACATTGAATATTTTCTTTCGTAAAAATTTTATGTGATGGAAATTCTTTTCTTAAGATGTCATCTGCTCCACCTGTTAATATTAAAAGGCAATCTTCAAAGATCAATTTCATTTCCCGTTTCAGATACTCCAACATTTGAACTACCTATCTCACGACCAAACTCCCCACCTGAGCTGGAGTCTCCAGGGAGCTCCACCAGTTCGATACCTCCACTTATCAGTCGATCACCTCCCATTGAAGACAAAGTTTGCCCTGAAGCCCCACCTGGGTCTGTACGCTCAACCCCATCGAGTGACGAAGGAGTGGGGTCCTACGATGGGAGCAGCGGAACCAACACTGCACCGAAAACTGCTGAAGGGTCGCAGTCAGCTTCTCCAAGGGAACGAGCGCAACCAGTGCAATGCCAAGGAAACGCTGCACAGATTATCGTTGATGCTGCGTTCGCTGAAACTCAATCAGGTGGGTTGAATTTACTCTATAAACTTTTAAACACGTGCTAAATTCAATTATGCAGGATAGAGTTGAGTTGAATTCACATTATAACAGAATTACGCAATGGTTGTGGAATGCAGCGTAATTGCGCTATAAAGGCGTTTTTTCTTAAATTGCCTTTATATCAACTTAATCGATCGTTTAGATGAATGTGTTTATGTGGCAACTGTTTATTACACCCACTAAATGGGTGTGCATGAACAGTCTGGCATGATGTCATCAGTTATGCATGACTGCTCATGATCACCCAACCATGAAGGACAGTCAGACTATGGGGTCTGTACCTAATGTGTTCATGTACATCAGTTCAATTGGTGTGTTACTTCTGTTTTGTGGTTAGATTTACCTTGATTCCATTTATACAATATATCATGAATAACAGTTTGCGTCGTTGCCGCCATTCATTTTAAACGACAGATTGATATTAGATTTACATTTTTTGTGAACTTCTGGTTTGGATGACGCATTTTTGAGGTTCCTTATATACTGATAGAGCATGTGCATTTGAATACCACTGCAAACATATATATATATATATATATGGTTTGAGGATGTATCATGCGAAGTTTTGCATGATCCAGAAATGTATTATTTACTGAATTATGTAAGTAAATCTGATGTAATTACGTAAGGCCTATGGCAATTACAACCCGTCTCTAACGGATGTTTTCTTGAAACTTATTCCGTGGCACATTTTACAACTTTCTTTTAGGTTTTGTTTGCTTTCCTGATAACTCTAATGTTATATCTCTATTTGTATCGCCTTTTGCGTCTACAGAAGTGTCGAAATGAACTATGTCTATGTCTAGACCTCTAAGGATTATATGTTATGATAATTTTTTAATAACTTTAAAGACCAATACTAATTTAAAAAAAAATAAAAAAATAAAAACGAAAGTCTTATTCCCGGGTTCTGTCTTTTCAACCATTCTCAATTATGCAACTACTGCATATGCTAGAGTAAGATTTCAATTCAACTGAAAATAATAGTAAAATATACATTTTTTCGGGGATTTTATTACACTGTGTTCTGAATTATCATATTCAGATGAACGAACAATCTTTTGGAGATCCCCAGAGCAACAGGCTTATTTCAATGATACTGAAGATTATTCCAGGTATGTTTTCTTCACGATCGTTTGTTTGTATTCGAGAAATTTGTTCTGAAGTTCAATTCCGTTTTTTTTTTTCTAAATCGAATCATTTTGCACTAATATCATGATTTTGTTGCGTATTGGGCCAAATATGCTCAAAGAGCTGTCATTTTTTTATTTTAACTTAATTTCATCAACATTTCTTTACCTTGAGTTTCTTTTAGAATCATTTTGGGTCACAAATTTATCTCGACCTTCTGAATTTGGTATCTTATTAAAACTGATATACGAGAGCTTCTTTGACTCTATTTCAAAAAAATCTTAAAATTAGCCCGGTTCGGATTTTATTTTTTTGATGTTCTATCATCTCAGACTAAACAATATCGACGAACAACTCAGAAACGACGAAGATCCATCAAACTCACTTCATCTTCGTCGAAACAGTGAAGAAGACGAGGGATGTTCTACTGGATCGCCAGGAAACTTTAACCTGACCCAGGGTGATTTTAAAGCAGAGTTGGATAGGAAATTGCTTGGTTAGTTTCATGGTGTTTTTTTATGTAATAATTTGCTCAAGGTCGGAAGGTGGACAACAGAGCCTGATCAGAGACCATTGACAAAGAGCATCCAAAATTCTGTTGTTAATTCTTGATCTTTTAAGCTGCCCATTTAGATAGCGAGTCCTTGAATGTCACAAACGGACCTAACATTTTTTTTCAAAGTCACTTCTCAGAGTGGATTACCCTGTAACGAAGGCCTTTATGGACGGACAGGGTTACTTACAATTGATAAAAAGATATGATCTTTTTCTGTTCGGCCAAGCCCACCCAAGTTATTACACCCTGGGTTGAATGGTGGGCATGAATTAACGAGCCGGACTCGACTCGAACCCGAGATCTTGAACCTGCGATACCAATTTGTTTAACCACTAGGCCGTCGCGCCCACAAAATCGCGATATCGATATACAAGTCTTTAAATTTAAAGTTTATCATAGGAAATGTTTCTCTTTGTCATCAGAAAAATTTCTATTACAATTCAACCTGGAATCCTAAACCTATAGCCCTTAAGAACATTTCGTGCGACTGCCTTAAATATTTAAATTTTAAAAAGTCTGAAGTACCAGAAAGAAAATCAGCATCTATTTATTGGGCTTCACAACGCTTTGGAGCTCTGCTTATGTAAAAAAACTGTAGAAAAAGCTTCAAAATATTCCAAGCCTCTTTTTTCTCTGAAGAAAATGACTTTGATTTTTTATTGTGCATTGTGACTGGCTATATCACAAGTTTTTATTTAGCCCTCGGAGCAATTCGAGTTTGAGGCTTTCAAACTTCATTCCTGGTTTCATTACACAGCTGCAAGCTATAATCGAGCATCACCTACCAGCTCATTAAGATGTGAAGATGGATCAACAGATGATAGTTCATCACAAACCAGTGGAGAATTTGAGATTCAAGATAACGCTAGACAACAAGGAGATGGTAGGAGTAGCCTGGCCAAAACTGAATCATTTAGAATTCAAATCCGATTTCGAATACTTTGTTCGAATCGGATCGAATAACTAATCATGTAATTATGTAAATAACAAATATCCCATTTTTACCATTATAACTTGTCCTATTGTGAAATTGAAGAATAAAACGAAAGTGAAATTGAAGGATTTATAGTTTATAGTTTATTTTCAATCCGCACTAAGAGCAATAACCACTTATTAGCAAAGAGCTACTAAAAGATGTAGTCCCAGCAACTGCACTCTTAAGCGTAAAACATTCCAAACGGAACTGAATCACCATGGTAAAGTGCAGTGAGTGGTAGCTTCCCTGGACGATGGCAGAACTATCTACCACTTCTTTGCTTCCTTTTAGTCGCCTCTTACGACACGCGGGACTGTAAAGAAATCCTATCCTATATAATTACTGTAAAAAAAACAAATTTACAGGTGCTGCTGACAGTGCTGGGAGCTGCTCAACTATAGATAGCACTGGGACATTATGCAATACTGGGGAAGAATCTGTTTATTTCGGGCCCAAAAACGAGGACGAGTCACTTCCAATCTTCCCCTACCCCCACGAGAGTGAGGAAAGCAGTTATCCATATCTGTCATCAACTTTGCCAAATGCAACAAAAATAACCGCTTTACCTGGCATGGCTCGGCCTGTTCTGAGCACAGGTTACCAAAGAATCGGGGAAGATAATACTTCAACGAATTTAATTGACAACAGGATCGAGAAAGACGGGTTCACTCAAGCGCGAAATAACGCTGACTCGTCAAATGGATATTGTGAATGCGCTAAAAGCAATGACTATGCATCTTCGAATAGAAATAACCCTGATGGGGCGTCGACAAACTCTGACCAACTGTCAAAAGACACAGGCCCTGGGTATTTGTGCTCAAAATGTGGCAAGGTGAAATCAGAAACTCAATCAGGGGGCTTTAACCCCCAAAATGAGTCCCAAGACCCAGAGTCTGGGGAGGGACTGGACAATATTACCCCACTGTTTTGTGAGGTTGAAGGGTCCGAAATGGGGGCCGGGGACTCTGGTATCGGGGATTCCTCGAAACCAAAATATTTGGAAATGACGTGCCTGAATAACCCCGAACTCAACGCAGAGACCAACAGGTACGTCTTGTTATATATTTGACATAAGCATAATCATCTGGGGTTGGAATTATATATTTTTTTCAAAGAGTGATAAAAATATGGCCAATAGTGACGCCTCCTTGTTTTGTTATTGAAATCCGCCAGAAGCAGCTGCCATAAGAAATCGATTGATGGACAGACACTGGTATAAAGCTGGTATGAAAGTAACTACCAGCAGCTTTTAGATTCACGATCCAAATTGAATTTTGAATACTCATTTCTGCGTTTCGTTCATAGTTTTGAGCAACATTTTTGGAGAATTGGTCTTGAATTTGCAGCAAGAGTGGCACAGAATGATGGCTATTCTGCTACTCAGACACCCGAAGAAAATAATTTAGTAAATAAGCAATATTTTGCGAGATGGCCTAGTGGTTAAACAGTGGCATCGCAGGTTGAAGATCTCAGGTTCGAGCCGTGGCGAATCCTGCTCGCTTATCCTTGCCCATCACTCAACCCAGGGTGTAATAACTTGGGTAGGCTAAGCCGAACAAAAAAAGATCATATCTTTTCAGTAATTGTAACCCTATCCATCTATAAGTGGCCATTGTTACAGGGCTTTGGACATGGTGATCCACTCTAAGAAGTGGCTATAGAAAAAAAATATCTATCTGTGATTAGAAGATTAGAATGTTTTATTCTGAGGTCTGTTAGTAACCAAACTGTATAAATGGTTCAAAATGGTTCAAAGTGTTGACGATTTTGAAGCCTTTTTGTCCGTTAAAAAAAAATGAATATTTTGGACACCCGAAGAAAAACGAGATTCTTTTACACTGTTTCGTCCCCCCCACCCCCTCCCACTTATTATCACTCCAAGAAATTTTTCGTAATCCATTTTTTTTTAATATTTCCAGGCAAAGAACAGAATCATCATCGTCAGTTTTATCCGACCTAGGATGGGGAGACACTTCCCACCCTTCGTCATCGACCCAGCATCGATATTGTTATTTCAGAATAACTGACGTTACTACTAATCAAAAGTGCCAAGGTTTGTTGTTTCACGGTAGGCTTGGGCACAATGGCCGCTACTCTGCTACTTAGACCTGAAGGAAATGGGTAAAATCAGAAGAAAATTTAGCAAATGAACTACATTTTAAGATATACTTTTGCCTTTTTTGGGTGTCCTGTGGCTACCAAACTGTACAGAAAGTTTTGAAACCATCAATACTGCTATGAAATGGCAGTGTTGGTGGTTTTGAAGCTTTTCGGTCGCCCGAAGAAAATCCCAGGAACATTTCAGACACCCAAAGAAATACAAGATTTTCTGTCATCCTGTTTCACAGCTTGTTCAGGTTTTATGATCCAAAATCATAAAAATGCTATCTAGGTACTTAGGGCAAACAAAATGTTTGGTATTCTGCTGCTTAAATTGCAGTGGATTTTATCTGCCCTGGGTGATAGTGAAGCCATCTTCTAAAAACTGGCTTAATTAAAGTGTCAAATTCTTGATTTTAAGTCTTGTATCCTCAAGTGTCTTGCCATTTTATTACTTACCGGTGTATATTGTGAAAATGAAAGAGATTGTTTCATTTTTTTTATCAGTTGACTTTATGTAGAGGAGCCCGGTTGGCTGAATTGGTAAAGCGTTGGGAATACGTTTCGAGCTACGCATCTCTGATCGTCATGACACAAGTTTGAATCCTGTAGGAAATGATTATTATATGCGAGAAATCTGCTGGACGCCTCGCCAGGACATAGGGTTTACAAAAGCACTACTTACGACTTTCTCCAACAGCCAAGTCTGCGCAAAAGAAAAATGAGAAATATGATAAACCAAAATATGTCACCCTGATTTGTAACTGGTGTCTGCATGAGAGGCCGTGCTTCGCCATTTGACTAAGCTGTATTATTGGCTTTCTTCTCCTGCAGGATAAAAATGATCTTATCTTATCCTATGTACTAACAGATTGGATTTATTAAACTCTAAAAATATTTACTCACCGTATTATGAAACAGAAAAAACCAATGTCTGCATTGTTAGAGATTCTGCCAAAGTAACTCTCAGCACTTTATTTTTTCTTTTGTTTCCAGTTTTGAAAGCTCAACTCGACAAGCGAACGACAGTTGGAGGATTGAAACGTAAACTCCATCCAATCGTGCAGATATCAACCAGGGATTTCAGTATATATAGAGTTTATTCCAGCGGTCAAGAGGTAATTTTTATTATTACTGACGCCACTAAAAAGCTAGGTTTAAAGGTTTTTGAGACGTATGGAAATTCCCCCCTCTCATTCACGTGCCCACAAAGATAGATAATAGGCGACAAATACCAGGTTACTGCCACCAGGGAAACTCTTACCGAGGTAATATAGGGCGAGGGCCTAGTGGTGAACTTGTTGGCATTGCAGGTTGAATATCTCAAGTTAGAGTTGTGATATTCCATCTTGAATATTTATAACTTAAAAGTAGCAACACAAACAGAGTAAACAGCAAGAAACAACCATCTACGAACATGGCAGGTGCTCAGGTGACATTGGATTCAAAAGAGGCACAGAATTGTCAACTAGGGTTCATCACATATATCCCGCACCTTAGAATCTCATATTACATGAATCCCGGGGAGTCTGTCTTGTTAATCCATGTCCACCACTCAGCACAGGGTAGATTGGGTAGGCTTAACCGAACAAGAAAGATCCTATCTTTCCCACAACTCTGACCTTGTTCATCTGTAAGTAACCGCTACTAGAGGTCTTTACAGGGTGATCCACTCCAAGAAGTGGCTATAGAAAAAAAATAAGCTCATCTTAAGAAATACAAACAGTAGTTTGATTTGCCAATGTTTTGGAATAACTATACAAATCAATTTCATCACACCAATAATAGAAAGGCAAAATTTATTGCACTGATGAAAGTCATGTCAATGCTACGTGAAACATTATCAAATCAAGTTTTCGCTTTTTCATTCCACAGAGCTTCCAAGAGCTTATTTCATCCCAGTGTTGTTAGTAATATTGTATTGTTGTGTGACCTGCCTGAATAGTGGAAAGGCACTTGTATTTGGGAATTAGATTTGGTGATCTTGACCAGTGTTTTTACAAAAATATAAGATCACAAATACTTTTATTTAAATTTAATAACAACTGAAAAATTGCTTATAAAACAGATAAACAACTTCACACGCAAAGTCCTTCAAGGACAGATAAAACAGTAAAAGATATCTGGGCTAGCATGTCAACAGAAAATGAAAAGTATGTTCATAGTCGTTGTGACATCACAAATAGGAATCTTGGAATAGTGTTCCCTTTAATTAATGTTCTCTAAAGGGAACATCATAGTGTGATGTAAGGCAGAAGAGATTGAATTGCCTTTAGTCTTTAGCTCATCATTAATTCAAATTTGGATTAACTGTTATTTCAGACCGAGCTTAACACATTGAGTGAAACATTCTCACTTGTATCGAACGATGCTCAATTAAAAATCAAACACCAACGTGCACTGAGAAAGGACGAACATCGATGTAAAATATTCCACCTTAACCTGGCCGAGGACGATGTGAGTTATCTTTCCTTTTCTTAGTCTTCGTGATAACAAGCCCTAGGCTTAATAATTTTTTTTTCAACTGGAAACACTATGTGATTATAATTTTGCTGACTTTGCTTAATATAATATGGCAGAAGTCGTGTATATATTGAATTAATCTCAAAGACAGATAAGGAGTTTGAAACTTCAACTTTTGGATGCAATTTGTTTTATTTGTGTTCATTTGATATGTCGTTGTGTGTTTGATTGCAGTTGGAAAAATTCTTTATAAACAATTTATGCCTTTTTTTGTTTTATTGAAATTCGCTCTAATCAAGGCCGGAGGCAGAGCCTGAAAGGAACTGACTAACGGCCACTTCATAGAGAGAGCTACTAAAAGATGTAGTACCAACAACTACATTCTAAGCTTAAAACATCCCAAATCGAACTGAACCACCATGGTAAAGTGCAGTGAGTGGTATCTGCCATGGGTGATGGTAGAACCATCTACCACTTCTTAGAATGTAATGGAACACCGAGTCGTGGATATTCTTTGGTTCATTCTATACATAATGCAACAACTTTTGTATCCTCAGCCAATCAAACATCTTGTGGAATGGGTGGTCAAAAAGGGGTCGAGCGTCAAAGAAGCCCAAAAAACGGTGGCCGATGAATTATTTAAAGAATGTGAGATGAAAGTCGATCCAGAAAGGTTGGTTTTCCATAGAAATATATAAAAAATAAAATATTGTAAATCAGGGTTGCAAATTACACAAGAGCTATACTCTCATCAGTACTGGTGCGAACACTTTTACGAGAGTATTTGTAGACTCCTATAAGATAAAATTTTTCTCCCAAAGGACAGTATCTGTATGCTCACAAGATTTTTTTTTTACAATTGTTTCAAAATGTTAGGGTTGATTTCCAATGCATTGAACCTATGATGAAGATCTTTATTATGAAGTGTAGTAGTGGAATAAATTTTTTTTATAAATTCCTGAATTTTTGTAACACTCGAGTGACGAAAATCACGAAATTATGCATACTCTCATAGAGAAATCTATTTTTTGCACCCCTGCGTAAATAGATACTGTTATATAATGGTTCAAGTGGTTATATAATCGTTCAATGCAAGTGGAGACAGTGGTATTGCGCTCATGCAAAATTACATACAACTAGAGTTGTACCCTGTAGAATTGCAACCAAGGGAATTGCACCCAGAGGAAGTGTATGCAATTTATTATATGTGCAGTTCTATCATCACATAATATAGCAACAGTCTGTTCTTATACATATTTTCTTACTGCTGTGAAATGTACTTGTCTATGCAGTACACATAAAACCATGCTTGTATAATAAACCCAGTGACGTTTAGGGACTGGGCAATTCGATTCGGTACATAGAATAGGAACAGTAGTTTGTTAAATTAACTAGAATTTAATTTTTAAAATTTTTAAATGGGATATTTGTTGTTTACTTAGAATTTATGGTTTGATCCGATCCGGAAGGGATTTGAATTCCAAATGGTTCGGTTTTCCCCATCTCTGAGTGACATTCATTATCTTACAGTATTGTGTCCCTTGCCTAGCTTTGATATTGACGGCCTTTTTACTTGGGCTCGGCTGAACCCTGCCGTTTTTTGGTAGTTGTACCGTAGCGTACCGTTCTTACCTTTGCCACCGCCCAGGGCAGGTCCCACCCACTGCACTTTACCATAGCAGCTCAGTTTCTTTCATCTTAGAGTGCAGTTGCTGGTAATTATTTTTTTTTATTAAAATTCACACTGAGCTAGGTCGGAAGCAGTACCTGAAAGGAACCAACAAACGGCCACTTAAAATCAGAGAGCTACTAAAAGACGTGGTAGCAGCAACTGCACACTAAACGAAAACATCTCAAACGGAACTCAACCGCCATGGTAAAGTGCATTGAGTGGTATCTGCCCTGGGCGATGGCAAAACCATCTACTACCTCTTTGCTTCCTCTTAGTCGCCTCTTACGACACGCAGGAAATACGTCAGTACTATTCTAAAGCCTGTACCTACGGATCCGGAATATATCTTGCAGTATCTCTTTGCTATTTAGTGGCCGTTAGTGGGTTTTTCGGCACTGCTTGTGGTATTGGAAAGCTTGAAACTACATTAGGCATTTCCGGATGAAAAAATTCAGTGGACTTGATCCATGTGAGATTTTACTCAAATTATGCTTTGCCTTTCAGAATTCGTCTTCGCAGAAAATGTTGGAGGAATCCTGGTAAAATCTTCCTGGAATCAGATGTATTTGGAACAGATATTATCATTGCCACAAACACTGAGATATTTCTAGAAATGCTGGAACAACCGGAGAGAAAGGTAACAAATCTGAACATAAAAACTGTTTATTCCTTTATTATTTTATCAAAATTTTCTCTAAGTTTGGCAGTAAGCAGTATTGATGGCAACCTATTTTTTTCTAAAACTAAGTAATTTCAAACGAATTTACCACATAACTAGGTAAAGTATCGCTAGGAAAGCAAGTTTCACTTTCAAACCTAGGTAGTGCATTGATTGAAAACTAGATAAACTAGGCATTCGCTTTTCCGCTGCATTTAAGACATTTTCAGTACATTTAAGATATAAAATCTGCAATTAGTCCATTTTAAAAGCTTTCCCCAATAAAAATAGGGATTTATCTAAATTTTATACCAGGTACCTAGTTTCTCATAACAGGTACCTGGTGAAAATTAGGTAAAACCAGGTATACTTGGTAAACTTGGTACTTTTACCTGGTATTGCCAACACCTAGTGGGCAGTTTCGAAAAAGCAATTTTTTTGGTTATTTTAATTTACGTTTTTGTACCGGTACTCAGAATTTGCTCAAGTAAGGATCGGAAGCAGTTGAGATGAAAAACGTACATTGCAAAGAGTTAGATTTATAAATTGAGAGACCGACTACTTCACCCTTTGCAAAAAAACATTCCACATTTAATCGAAACCTTGGAGTAGAGAGCAATAAGCTTTGTTTTCCCTGAGTGGGAGTATAACCATCTAACACTTTTTTGCTTTTGCTTACTTACTTCTTACGACGACTCACAAGAAATATGCTCGGTTACTTTTAAAGCCTATACCATTGATCCCTATAGTTCTATATTCTAAAGCTTACAAAATGCCAGCTACATGGACACCCAAAGAAAAAGGAAGAAAATGAGCAATGCATTTTCTTGACTGCTTCGTAGTTACCAGAGTTTAAAAAAAGGTTCAAAATCATCAATACTGCTATGAAATAGCATTTAGCAAATTTTGAAGCTTTTTTGTCCATCCGAAGAAAATGAGACAATCATTTTGGACACCTGAGGAAAAACGATTTTGTCATCCTGATTTTAATCTCACATTTTCACAGACAAGCCATAAGCAACTCTCTGTCTATTGTCGTCATTGGAGGCCTTCTACATTGACCCTTGACCCCATCGAGGAAGTGATCTTGGATCCAAACACAGAAAACCAACATACTGTCGATGAATTGAAAAATAAACTTTCAGCATTGAGTGGATTGAATGCTGATGATATTGAATGGACCAAGGTATTGTTTTTTTTATTGAGAATCAAGTGGGTATGGATTAACGAGTCTGACTTGCCGGGACTCTAACCCGAGCTATCAAACTTGTGATGTCAACATGTTTAGCCCCCAGGCCTCCGCGCCCACAAAAGGTCTGAAGCCTCCTTTTATTGACACTCTCAGATGTACTTTAGGGTAATTCTGAAGCCTGTTCCCACAGAGTGGGTGGGCGTGTATGGTTTTTTAAGTAAGTTCCGGCGAGTCCGGCTCGTTAATCCATGCACACCACTCAACCCAGGTTGTAATAACTTGGGTAGGCTAAGCCAAACAGGAAAAGATCGTATCTTTCCGGCAAATCTAATCTATAAGTGGCGGCTGGTACAGGGGGTCCACTCCAAGAAGTGGCTGCAAAAAAACTAGGATTAATTAAATTGATTTATTTCTATTCTTTATTCCAGCCTCGTGGATTATTTCCATGTCACACTAGTGTATTAGACATCCAAGATGGTCTGGAATGGGATCCTGCGTTTGTATGTCATCTCAGCTCTGCTCCTGCCAGTATAACTGATGACGGTGCTATAGTGTTCTACAGGTATGTCTGGATAAATACTTAATTGTGGATTGAAATTCATTCTTAGCAAGGCCGAAAGAGAAGAATAAATAAAACAACTTCACTTAGAGCGAAAAACATACTTGACAGAATTGAGCCGCTAAAGTCAAGTGCACAATGACCCCATATAAATAACGCTAGCGGAGAGAATTGCCTGACACTTTGCTGGTACACCCTGGTTCCAGGCACTTTCTATTACATTCTCTCCATATGTTGTGTGTTTGGTTTTCTCCTCTCACAGGATAAAGACCCTTCAGATAATTGAAGCAAATGCTTTTTTGTATCAGCATCCCGCTGTGCAGTGAATCCCCATTTTTCACACCCCACTGCATCAGTTGTAGCCTATATATGCACTTTTCTCGTAACATAAAATGATTTGAATCACAGGGATAAAAATGAAATTATCAAAGAACTCTCCGATACAGAGAGAGCAGAACTACAACAGAAAGAAGCAGCAAGATTATCTATTGCTAAAAACAGTACCTGTGCTAGCTCGAGGAACACAGGTAAAAAATTTGCGATTTAAGCACTGGTGTAGATCATTGTTGGGGAGATTCGAGTCAATGTCTTGATTCGAGTCACCTTTCAATGACTTGACTTAACTCTAGTCGTCTTAGCTAAACCTTCGACTCGTACTAGTCTTGACAAAATGCAGATTGGGTAACTTGACTCTGGACTTGATTTGTTGATAAAAATTTAGCCAGAGGCTGCAAGCATCTTTTGCGACTTGAAAGTATTAGAGGCACTGAATTTAAATTTCGGTAAAACTTGGACTCGACTCTCAAGTCGCGTGTTCTTTGACTTGACTTTGGACTCGAAATTAAATGACTCATCCCTAACATTGGACTATGCATCATTGATATCGATCACACTCAAGGGGAGAACACTCCAGTCAAAACTGAACTGCTATGCTGAAGTGCAGAATGGTATCTCCCCTGGACGATGATGCTATACCACCACTCCTGTTTCCGTTTAGTCACCTCTAATGACATTCAGGAGATATGTTAGGGCTATTCTAAATTCTGTACCTACAAAGCAGAAAACCAAGCAAGTTAAATTATTTTGAGAAAAGTAATAGAGGAAATAGAGCCCAGACCTCCCTGTCATCTTAACAAACTAAAAAAGTCATCTTATTCACAGGCTCTGCTGTCCGTCCATATTCTCGTAAAGAAAAAGCATTGAAAATTTACACTGTGGGTAAGAAGAAGAAAGATACAACTAAATCCGACTATTATTTTTAGCAAGTTCAATGATTTGACTCGACTGCACCGATTTCATGGTTACATTATAGGAAGACTTTGTGAGATGTTGTTTACCCAGGGAAAGGCAGTTTACTCAAAACAGAAATGTCATTTGTATAAGCTTGAGCCAGAGATGGAGTGAGGTTATATAACGATTTATTTCGTCAAATATTCCTATTTAGGTGTATTTTTTTCTGATGGCAGCCGTTTTCATCAGCGTCTGAATGGCATGCAAACTGCAAATCCTATCGCTGTTAAAAAGTTCCGTCAGAATTGGGCTGTGCTCGAATGCTCTATCTTATAATGAGTTATTTTTTCAAAATAAAAGCTATTTGCTGCGGATTATTGCGATTATATTGAAATGTTTGCCGTGGAATATTAATAACTAAAAATGACCTTTTTAGATTCG
>OZ023142.1:20840842-20873108 GCA_963675895.2 Styela plicata | reverse complement strand
AAGTGTCCGAAATATTCATGTCATTTTCTTCGGATGGAAAAAATGCTTCAAAATCATGAACACTGCCATATCAAAGCAGTTTTGATGATTTTGAATCTCTTTTTACAGTTTGATGCTACCAGACACTAAAAAGAGCCATTTTAATCTTTCCAGTCACTGTTTTATTTACGGAATATTGCCCAGTTGCCAAATATTCCTCAGATGGAAACTATTTCTTAGGGTGCCTAAATAGCAGAGTGGTAGATATTTCACCAACCATATCTCGTTCCGTATTCACGTTCAACATTGATACCTGCAGGGCCAAAAATACCCCTTGTATAGAAAAGACAAGTGTGAGAATCAGGTCACGAATTGAATCATTTCGAAACGGATTAAATTTTACAAACTCACGGACAAATTTGAAAAAAATTCCAAATATGCTAGCAAAAAGTCTCATCATAATACCCAAACACCGGACTAGCCCGGAAGGCAGCTACTCTGCCAGCCAGAAAAACAGGTCCGTCAGAAAAGAACTAGGTAATAGGCAGCTTTTAACGATAAATCTCTAGATAGCAAAACAAAATGTCTCTTCTCGAGTTTCTGGCAGCAAACAAACTGCAGAAAAAATTTCAAAATCACCAATACTGCTATGAAATAGCAGTGTTGAGGGTTTTGAAGCTTTTTTGTAAATCCGAAGAAAATGACATGAGCATTTCGGACATGAAGAAAAACAAGATTCTACAATCCTGTATATGACACATCCATAGTTATGATTATTAAAACTGAGATTAGATAAATGAATTAGATAACTACCAGATCGAGGAATAGCTAATCAAACAAAACAGGTCATTGACGTCTTGGTGTGACGTCTTTTATATCAAAGTAAATGACATCATTGCAAACAATAGGATGATTAGAAGAGGTCCATGCATATAAACAGGATAATCAATTAATATTAGTAAAATAAAATATTCCATTAGGGAGTGAACCACCAATGGACCATACCAGAACGGTGCGAAATTCTTGTAGTTCGAGCTTGACTAGACGTGCATTGGTGTCATTTTCCCCCAACTGGGAATCGGTCTCAAGTGACCATGACCAACAGCATAAATAAAACAATGACAAAAATTATACGGAATGTTATCATTTATGACGTATTATCAGTTTTGAACCACTGGTATGCTGTCAATAGCATATTTGGGGGGAAGCATAATGCTATAGCTCCCTTTCATTGACCAAAAATATCCCAGAAGGATCTTTTAAGTGCATCAAAATGTAGGAAGTCTCAAAAATATTTTATGCGCCTTTTGTGCTCAGTACATATTACTCCTATGTCAGACCCTTTCAAAATTTAATTTTTCATGCACAATCACATACAATCTTTCGATTGTTTTATATTGATATACAATAAAAATGCCATTCTTGAGAAAAATATTTAGCCTCCGGTGCGCATTATGACATCATAAATTCAAAGACAAAATGATTTCATATTTTTCCGGTTTTGTTTTTCTTCATGTACCTTAGTTTAAAAAACAAGACCCTCAAGAAGCAGTGTCAATGACCCATTTTTAAAAGTGCATAATTTTTCTTTATCGAATAAATATTCACATCGAAATCTTACATTGAAAATATGCACCTGCTAGAATTCGAATCTAAACATTCTTTTATTGACATTCACTCCGACCAAGGCCATAAGCAATGCCTAAATACAACCAACTTATGCCAACCAACGACCACTTAATATCAAAGAGCTACTACAGGATGAAGTACAAGCAACTATACCCTAAGCGAAAAGCAATCAAATCAGTACTGAAATGCTATGGCAATATGCAGTGAGTGAGTGGTATCTGCCATGGGCTATCTATCACTTTTGTTTCCTTTTGAATGCCTCCTGCGGCACGCAAGAGATATGTTAGGACTATCATTAAGTCCAGATATGCATGAATCAGAAACTGCATTAAATAATTTTGACAATTCTAGTCACAAGTTTGAGCCCCATTAAAAATATATTCTGAACACTAGACGTAATTTGTAACAACTTGGAACAGACCCGATTGAAACAGAAAACTACAATATATGCTTTCAAACAATTTGGCTAACTGATAAGACTTCGCCGACAAAAACCATTTTGAATAATCGTTACTTGAAGACTAACTTTTGCAATTATTTTCCAAACTTAATTTGACTAATACACAACGATGCAGATGGACTAGATACTGGGTGACAGGATCTGGGCTTTCTTTGGGTGTTCAAAATATTGATGTCATTTTCTTCAGTTGGGAAAAAAGCTTCAAAACCATCAACACTGCTATTTCATAGCAGCATTGATGATTTTGTACCTTTTATACAGTCTGGTTGCTACAAGACACTCAAAATGAAATATTTAAATCTTTTAGTCACAGATATATCCTGGAATATCATCAATTTGCCAATTTTTCCTCGGATAAAACCCATTTTCTTCGGGTGTCTGAGTAGCAGCGTAGCCAAGCTTCACGCAGTCCGGCTAGATAATCAGGAATCTATCGTTTTGAAAATCCTCCTTTATTGCACACAGCAACAAGGAAACTTTACAGCAAAAGAGCAAGTCATCCGTATGTGTAATTTGGAAAAGTTGTGCTTAATACTTGTTAAATTCGTGGATTACGCGAAATTTTTTTTTTTTTACAAGACGCTTTTATTTTTTTTTTTTTTTTTTTTTTTTTTTTTTTTTTTTTTTTTTTTATTGGTTGGTTTTTTATTCTTTTGCTTATTAGATATTTCTTTTTTTTTAAATTTTTTCTTTATTCGACTATGACTATCTTATGGGCTTTAATGACTAAAAAAAAATTGCGAAGGGATGATTTGATTTGCGATAGTGTAAGACTGGTGTGAGGGAATGTCCCATTTCATTTAAACACAAAGTCATTTCAAACTTGCCATCAAAGAAACGAGGAATATTGAACCAAGGATTTTATATTGATGTCTACATGCAAGCAGGCACGCTCAAACAGAGAAAGAGGCCGAGATCTTCAACGCAGTTTTCTGCAATTATCATTACACGGTTGATTTTCACCAACATTTATCCTGTGGTTGGTCTAAAAGTGTAGGGGTCAATTCCTAATCTGAGAAGTTTTTTTCTCTACTTTCGACAATACAAGTTTTTTTTGGATAATCAATTCAAAATTTTATTTTTTTTTATTTTTTTTTTGGCACACCCTTCAGTCCACGACATTGTTTTTATATACATGTTTAAATACACGAGAGAAAAACAAAAAATGTGGGTTCACTATATCATAAAGCCATATTATGTAATCCACCCCACCACGCAGAATAAGAAATAAAATCATCTCCTATTGTACTAGACATACCCTATGTAATCGCTCAGGCTGTAGTTGAAAACAGCAAATACTGAATACCTGGTTCACAGTCAATCGGTAGCGCAGTACCGAGTAATGTTATACACGGTAAGTTGATTCGCACTCCGAAAAAATAGGGCAAATAATTCATATTCGCTATCCTGATGAAATTTGCAATGGAATTAGTACTGGCAAAAAGTCGGAGTGATCCGGCTTATTCATATCGCATATGATAAAACAAAATCCAATCCTAAACCAGTAGGAGTATATAATTTTAGTTAAAATCTGAAAAGAACTGGATTTCAAGTGCCTATTACCAATGGAATGACTATTGCGTTAATATGATAAACATCTCAACGATATTACTAACTTTGAGCCACGGATTACAAAACACTACAAGATTTTGAGCAGCGATTTCCACATATTTTTATTTTATATCCTTTACTGCTACTGCTGTGGTAACGACCAAAAATTCGTTAAACAGGTGAGTTCCCGCGAACATTTAGCAAGAGTACAAACTGACCCAATAGTGATTTTTCACGGGTAAGATTGACCAATTTCTCCTTATTATAGAGTTTTATAACTTGTAAGAATTGACCTCCACCCAGAAAATACCCAGCATTGCCGGTTAGTAAATAACGCTTAGAGCTATGTATCTCTGCTGACCGTACTGGAATGGGTTCATAATACCCCAGTCAATTACCTATTAGTATGAAACTCTTAAAATTGACTGGTCAATTCTACCCTGAAAAAAATCGCTGTTGGTTAATTCACATCCTGATGAATTCGCGTGAACTTAGCTGTTTAGACAATTTTCGTGTAGCAGTGCACTGGTGCAGTAGCAGCAAAGAGAATCAAATTAAAAATTTGCGAACATATTTACGCTGTTGCAAATCCTGTAAATATTCAGTATTGTAATTTTGTTGGCTCAACCGTAAAATTTTTATATGTAATGTTCATAATTTGTTATGAGGGTTATTCTATCTTATAGTATGCATATTAAAAACCAAATTTTTTTCTGATTTTAACAATTTATCTGTAAGCAGTCAGCCCCCAGGCAGTCACGGTTATGGATTGGATATTATCTTATAAATGGTTTTAAATTTATGCATGGAAATATTCACGATTGAGTGAATGATACAAAACTGATTTCTTAAAGAAACATGCTTAGCCTGTTCAGTGATAGCAGTGAATTTGTATAATCCATTACAAATTATTAAATGAAGATGGCAGTTAGGGTATGAATGACCCATCGAAAACATAATGGTAAAATATGTAATGGGTAGTTAACCGAATAATAAAACAGCTATACCTTCCCTCAAAGAATGAAAAAAATTAAAATTACGTATATAACAAAAAATTCATCCTGATCGGAATGGAAAATGGTGTCTGCATGAGAGTGTCGACGTTTCCCATATGGTTAAATTTTATTATATCGTCTATCCATCCATACGATTCACAAGAAGAAAATGAGGAATATTGCTACGCAAAATACCTTCAAACAAACTCATCATCCGATTTGTAATTGGGTTGTATTGTTGAATTGTATCTCGGCTTTCACTCTAAGGTATATATTAATATATATTAATTTATTATGATACAGTGCAATATACGCAGTACGGTAAGAGTACCGGTATCAAGAAAAAAATGGGCTATTCTAGTGAAGTTTAGCTTGGTATATGAAGTGGTTATAATGTACTTTGTGATTGCTGATGTAACCTAACATATTATATTTATATTATATATAACGAAATATTATGACCTATAACAGGGATAAATTGAATAAAGCTCTTCAAAACAAGGCAAAACCCCTCACTTTTGAGAATTTCTAGATTAAAACATTTACTACAATTACAACTACCTTTTATCTGTTATAAATAAGTTCATCAAATAAAAAACAAATAAAATTTAATTAACAAATTTTGAGTGAAATTGGGATTAGAACATAAAAAAAATATAAACTTTGTATCGTTTGTTTTGGTTATTGTCTTTTGAAACATAACCTTAATTTGTGTATAATTAAATTATCAAAAGACAATCTTAGAACTAAAAAATAATAAAATGGAGATAGTTTCAGACATCAATTTCGTCCAGTTCCAAAGGATACGCATGACTCAGCCAAAAGTGAAATTCAACAAAAAATTATCACTCCTTTATTGCAGAACGGATGATTCGAAAAATCTCCAAATAAATACCAATCAACATAAATTTTTTGAGTTATCCCATCTGAAATGTAATACCGCAGCACAAAAAAATTACACAAGAAAGAGGCCCCGAACACCAAATTACCAGAGAATTAAAGAATATTTTAGGTGATAATGCAATTTTTGTAAATAATTAAAATGATTACTTACCCGCGACTTGTGAATCCCATGGCGATTCCAACTATTCAACAACATTTTAATCTGTAATTTTCACTGACTTGCCTATCCAATCCCCAACAGGGCCGCTCAAATTTTATTTTTCTATTCACGCTAAACGACAAAATAAAGATCTATATATACTTACACCTTCTAAAGATAAAGAAACAATATCCATTCCTGATTTTTTATCTTATTCATTGCAATTTCAAAATACAAAATTTTCGAACTATATTTGTTGTTGATTCTATCTTGGAAGTTGTTTTTGCCCTTGCCCCGGTAAGCTCAATCGGTAAAGCGTTGGGTACCCGCTTCGAGCTACGCATCACTAAAGTCTTGGGTTCGAATGCCGTGAGGTGTGCCATCTATAAATGTTAAGCCAAAACATTCACCCCGAAACAGATTTATCTGTGGGAAACGATTGCGTTGACGTTCAGACATTCCAGCAAATACCACTAATCAAAATAATGTTAGCTTTCTGTCATGAAGATTTGAAAATACGTGAAATCAAGTGTAACAAATTTATTTGGATTAATATATGTCATGAATAATCGTTCTTGGATTGAAAGTAAAGTAAAATTGTATAAAAAATTCTATTAGGGTTTTTTCATTGAAATACTTGAAAAAATTGCGGCAGGGATATCTACCCTTATGAAAAGAGAATAGAAAATACACATAAATTCCGACCCTTATTGATTCTGTCGCCGGCTTTCTACAATTCGCCCAAATAATCTCATTAAACATAATAAATATTCTATAATGTCTCACCGAATCAATCTCAGGTAAATCTCCAAAAATTTTCGGCCATCAAAATATTACATTTATTACTTTTTAAGCCTTTGTCAGGATCGGATACAGTTCACAATATAACATCAGAGATTTCAAGCATTTCGTAGACTTTATTCGAATGTATTCGTATCCTCATCTTGCATAAAATTACAAAGATCGATACCATTGATAATAAAATTTTAAATAATTTTAAAAATTTTCAATATAGCAATGAGTTTCTGTCGCATATTCCTCCCGCATAGCTTCTTATGTCTAATATAACCAAATTAACTATTAACCTTCCAAGTTATGTTTTAAACTTTATGTTCTAGTCCGGAACTGCACGGTATATATTGAGGTTTTTTAAAATCACTTACTGATAGAATATATAAAATATAATAATATAATATATGTTGTAATCACGCATTTAATAGACAGAGGTGCTTGAAATAAATATATGAATTCTAAACATGTATATCTTTATAAGACCAAAAAATGTACAACAATTAAACTAAAAACGAGGCCAGTAGGGTTCAATATTGCTGTTCAAGAACTATTGAAATTCGACGCCGTTACAGAATTGAGTATCAGGATCCATCAGAACAGAATATATATGCGAGTCTAGGGTTGGGCAAGAACCGAATCATTTAGAATTCGAATTTGATTTCGGAATATTATTTTCTCGCCCAACCGCCATCGAAATAAAACGCAATTTTATGTAAAATAACTATCAGAGCAAATGATTGGACAACCCGTAAGCCACAATTTTGTTTATTCTATGAACAGTCCGTCAAATAATCCAGTAGGACTTAGCCTGACCCAGTAGATTCTCATATAGAGCTCGGAAAATTCGATTCGATGTGATTCGAATCGATTCGAAGCACAATATATTCGAATCAATCGTGAATCGTTCTTAGGAAAAAATACTTACTAAATGAACTAGAATTTTCATTTTTAACTACAAAATGCAATCGATTTTGGTCAAATTTGACCAAAAACAAATCGATTTTATTTTGTCATTTGAAATATCAAAATTAATGGTTGGATTGGACATTGAGCTTGTGAATTGAATATACACCAAAAACTATGAATTTCTTGATTTTCACAATGAAGACAAGTTATAATAGCAAACAATAGTAAAAATAAGATATTTAATTATTTACACATAGATTTCGTGATTTGATCTGATTTGCAAAAAAAAAAATACTCGAATCACATTCGAATTCCAAAAGATTCGGGTTTTGCCCAACTCCAGACTCGCATATACATTTGGTTCAGATGATTCTGAACCTACTTCTGTAACGGCGCACAATTTTTAAAGGTTTTGAGCAGCAATATTGAACCCCGTTTTTTTTAATTTCAATACCAGTGATTGTCGGCTGAGTTGTTTTCAAAAGTTTTGAATTCACAGCACACAATTTAGGATTCAGTACGGACCCGGATATTGCAATTCTTGACTCCTCCGCAGCCTTAAAAGATGTTACAAGGGCGATGTTAACTATAATATAATCGTTCTGCATACCCCAAATCACCACAAGATCCCCATATATTTCATGATTCTGCTGTGAATTCTAATACCTTGTCCTAATGTGGTACTGTTACATATATTCTTGCCAGTAATATTCATCCAGCGACATGGTGATCTCGCAGTTGGCTGGGCAAAACAAGAATCATTTGGAATTTCGAAAAAATCGTTTTTTCAATCAGATAGAATCACTAATTCCATGTAAATAACAATATCACCATTTTTAGCTATACACAACTTTGTCTCATCTTGGCTATCAAAAAATTAGATTAGCTTAGTTAGTTTGTAATGTTTTTTCAATTCACATTACAGTGTCTAAAGAGCAACAATTTTATATATAACGACAACATGCTTCGACCAATAAATTGATAGCATTTTATCGTTAAAAATGAAATTCGAGTTTTTTTAACAGGGTTTTGCTCCTATGAACGATTCATGATTGATCCGAATTAAATTGTGCTTCGAATCGAATCACCGAATCGGGCATGCCCATCCGTATCTCGCAGGTGTTGCTCTGGGGGGATGATTTTTATAAGCGTCTAAACGATGTATGGACATCCAAAAACGACCCGGGGACGCAAACCCCCAAATACCCACCATATTTGCGAAAAAATTTAATTTAAAAAAATTATTTAGACTAACAAACAATTCACAAAGAAGACATTTTTGGAATTTCGTCCAGTTTCAAACCTTCGAATAATACTAAACTTCTTCCGAGACTTTTATCTCGGCCTTTTTTAATAAATATTCCGTGCTTAATAATCATATTCTTGTTATTTATTTTAAATGTGCCATTTTATAGCTTGTAATGTTTCAAAATATATAAACCGCATAATTCCCGGCGAAAAGAAGTGTTCAGGAATAGTCATGAAAACCGAATAATTGTGTCGTAGCGTGAAACACTCGTCTCGTTTCTGTGTGTTTTTTTCGAAACAAACGCAATGCTGCAACAATTAGGTATGCAAAACTGGTGTTAAATGTTTGTATAAGCATATACCTTTTTGTAGACTAACTTTTGTTCCCAGCGCTGGTTTCTGTAATCTAGTTTTTTTTTCTATAAAATTCGCTCAGAGCAAGCCACAGGGAGACAAATCATAACTTGAAAATCTTCTCTAGCTACCAAAAGTGCAAAGAGCTACCAGGAATGCAGAAATTGAAACTAAGGAACACACCAATTATGGTTGAAAAGCCGGTGTTAAAAGTTGTTTAAAGCAATAGGTTTGTAAACTAACCCTTCTCTTTCGCGGTTTCCGTAGTGTAGTGGTTATCACGTTCGCCTCACACGCGAAAGGCCCCCGGTTTCGAGCCCGGGCGGAAACATACGGCAGATTTTTCAACCGTAATCCTTGTTCACATAAGCGACCCCCCTTTTTCATGTTTTTTGGCCAAGTGTGTACTTTGCTATACTGGTAAAGAAGAATAAAAAGCGGTAGGGAATATTATAGCAAAATCTGATAAACAATAATTTTTATTTTTGTGATTTAAGTCATAGAATTCATTAGCTTTTATTAGATTCAAGATACAAGTGTGCCAGACATTAAGATTGTCCCCTGTTTCACTCTTTAAGCAATCAGTTTGTAGCTGTGCCTATTACCGGTTGCCTAGTGCATCATATATCACTTTCGCCTACACGGGAAAAGGTTCCAGGGCTCCCTGCCCCGGAAACAAGCTTCGCAACCGATGAGTATTTCGTACAGCACGGTATATGAGAAAAGAGATGGACTCACAGAAATTGGTGTTATCGACTGTATGAGAAAGAGATGAGTATAGGAGGAAGGAGACGTAAAGATTTGCTCCGATCCAACTTTATTATAGTTGCGGTTTTGTTGTTTAAGATGCAGGTTAAGCTAGTGATTCGTTACACGAAAGTCTGACTGTTTAGCGCGTTCCCTTTAACAAATCCCTTTACAACGCAAAAGTTTCTATGTTTCGGATGCTGTACATCCGCTGAAACATTCAAACAGAATATTCTATTAGATACAAAGAAGGACACATCATGAATCTAGTGGACGAAAATTTGCAAAACAAGTCGAGTAATCAACGCGAAAAGATGAACGTGTCACGGGGAACTGCCTTACGATGATTTAAGCAAATTCGCAATTGAGTCACTCACCATGTAGTTGGTAGAGGAATCATGCAATCTTAGCAAGTGCGGACGCAAACTGAATATCCGTGCGTTTTATATCGATATGTCCCACACTTTTAGGCCAAAAGTGCAGCACTTACAACATGCTCTATTATAAAATTAGTCGGATGACAACATATTTCCTTCCGATCGCGGGTTATTCTCGAATATATTTACTATCACACTTGAGAACAATATAGCAGTATTCCTAGACATCCCGAAGTATTACTGTACACATCTCTACATATTTTTGAAGAAGAAATCTAACTGCGTTAAGACAATTCTAGAACACACAGAATTATGTGCGAATCACAACATTTTTAATATGCGCTTGCTTACTTATTGCGATTCATCTGAGATACAAGCTTTAACAACCATAATTTCCAGAAATTTATATTTTTATTTTTTTTCATTTTTTTTTTTTTCTTTGTCGTAGCATATTCTGAATGAGTTTGAGCAAGAAACGATCCTTGTTTTAACAAGATTCGGTGACACAACGTACGAGCTGTGACACTCCCTAGCGGAGTGGATCATTTCGCTTTGGAGATCTTTCTACTTGACTGTCGCTGGTACGGATATCTTCGTGTAATCAGAGCGCTATCGCTCTTCAAGTTATGCCGTCCATGTTCCTCGTCTAGGATAAGGCCAGACAAAACAGCAAATCAGTTCCGGCACTTTCACACCGTCACTATTTAAAATCAATGAATTCACAAGTTCCTAAGACTAGCTATACAACAGCTTAAACTACAATAAGTGGTGTTCATTTATTATATCATCAGTCCACACCAAGAGCAAAATAGTTTCGAATTATTAACCGACACATGTATAGCAATCGTTTTTGTCAAAATTTGACAACAAAACGTCGACCTGCATTTTTTGTAATAAAAAATGAAAATGTCGCCTTATAGCTAGGTTTTTCTTTTGCTATGAGCAATAAATTCACAGACCGATTCAGATAACTTTGTGCTTCGTATCGATTCGAAATCTAAGCTAGAACAGAAAGTTGGCTGAAACAGTACCTTAGCGTAGAGCCTTGCGTTCTCGCGGCGTTGCTTCTTAGTGCCAGAGCATTATTCTATTTCATGCACTTTGTTGTTACACAGAAGTATTATTTGTCTGTTTTTATCCTGAACGTGGACAGCCAAACAGGTTGTGTTAGATGATGAAAAATATAGTGTAACCGATAATTATAAATCCTGTATTTCAGCGTTATAAAGATGAGACTACACATTTGCCTGCCAGGTGAACATTTATCAATAAAAACCCAATCAGAGTTTTTATTTCAGCAAGGATGACCACAGATGGTATCGAAGCGTTTCAATACGGCGACGTCATTCCTTGACAGAAGGCAAGTGTTTGGAAAATTATTTTCGACTGTGATATCTATTCCCATGAAGTAAGTGGTATAAAGACTGTCCTGTGGCGTTCAATAAGAGAAATAAAAGAGAAAAAAAATGCACAACTCGCAACAGAGATATTGTTTTGTGTTAAAATAAAAAATAAAAGAGAGAGAAGAGAGAGACATATTTTTATTTAGAATATTAATAGAACAAGTGTAACAATATGATTATTCGAGACGTTAAGTACTGACGAGCTTCATGTTCACTCATGTAACGTTTATTGAAGGCTTCACAAGTTTTAGTATTATTTGCAGAGTTATCGCTTGGAAAAGATTTGTGTAGTATTCAACATCCGAATTTATGGTCGATATCGTAGGAGTTACAAATGAATACTCAGGACATGGAGATCGAATAATACTTGTATGATAAACATTGTGCTTAAACGGCGTCGTAGACGCCATAGGAGCAGTGTAGCTTAGGTCATTGTATAGATATATTTAATATTGCATAAATATGTAAGTTAAACCGAAGAAACGGAACGCAAAAAATGTTAGGTTTTTAGTTGTTGAAACCCAGGGACTCTACCGATTAAAGTAGTTGGCGAAGCAACGCGTAAGCAGTCTTGGCATACGTCTAACACACATCAAAACGCAGTCTTCGAATGCACGACGAGGGATGTGATATATTATGCGAGGGAGTCTGCTCTGGGCGTCTGACCGGTGCAAGCGGATATTTCCCACGTAATCGACTGCTTTATGGCTTCCTCCCACAGACAATGCCGCATGTACAAGGGAAAATGAGAAACAAGGATGAGGCCAAAAAAAAAAAACGCCATACCCCGTATTGGTACCTTGAAATCTGCAAGCGACATGCCTTGTTCGTCGCCGTATGAATACAAGCTTTGTTCTCGGCATCCCTCCTATCCACGGGTACACCAGAAATTCCAATCCTATACGGGTACACTAGGAATCGAACAAGAAACTTTTCAAGAAGTGTTAGACAAGTCGAGAAATCTATCCGTTAGTAAAACAACGAAAGGTGCTTCAGACATGCAACTAATGTCTGAAAGCAAGTTTTTCGTTTCTAAGAAACGTTTCGGACAACGAATTATTACAGTATCGATAATTAATCCAGTATTTAAGCGGCAAATCATAGATATTGAAACTACATCATAATTACTTATTTAGCTAAATTTATAGTTTTCGATCCTTTGTTCCTCACTAACGCGCTAGACGATATACCTGGTACAAACTGTCAAAACAACATGCTAGCGGATAAATTTACTTTTCAATTTTCAGGTAAGAGATGTTTAAAGTGCGCTGTAAATCAAGTAAAAGTACCGAGTTACAGACTAGAAATTTTCAGATAAATAGTACCACTTTAATATTTCAACGAAGTATGTTTGATCTTCAGCCTAGGTTACGTTTACAGCCGATCTTATTTTTTTCTATTTGAAAGTTATAACCTAGTTAAATATACTGGGTAAAATTGGTAAATTTGCCTAGTTTTTAACTCACAGCACCTTGAAAAATTAAACTATTTATACGCTGGGTAAATAGAAAATTTGGATCACACGCTAGTAAATAATACAATATTCATTGTGTGGAAATTGCGTTTCGGAATAATAAGCCTAATAATGGTCTTTTGCGGCGATTGCCACCAGGTACTTATCACACGAATGGCAATTTTGAGCGCTTTTAATTCAATAGCCACAGGAAGTTAACAATTAAAATCAAAGCGGCGAGCGGTAATTGCGTACTCACTTATTGTTAACAAGTGTATTGGTGCCTAGACCAAAACTGGAAAATAAACGATGAAACTAAATACTCAGCCTTTATGATCATATACGAAGATAACATATTTTTTAAACGGATCCGAATCAGAAATTTAAAGACTATCACCCTTAATCAAAACTTGAACAAAAATCGGAACACAAACCTTATTCTCTGATTTGCTTATATTTTCTCAGGCGGAATAAAGTCCTTGTTGTCGGAAGTGGATGAGCGAACGGTCAAACATAGTCTTGGGACTCACTTGGCTCAAAATTGCGACGACAACTTGGAAGATATTGTGTTAGTTTATTCACGCCGCCAAAAGACTAGGTTTATTCGAACTTTTTGAGATAAGTTTGTATTCGCGCTGATGAAACTCGCCGGAAGAGAGCGACGCAATCCGTCTGAACATAATAAGAGTATAAATAGCTCATATAGATGAGGATTGATCGTGTATTATAGAATAAGTAGAGTTTTAAGGAAGTGAGTTTGGTTTCCGTATCTTCTCACTGAACCCTATGAATGATAAAAAAACAAAGATGAGCAAATTCATCAATTATATTTAAAAGAAAAAACAAATGATGTCTAGGGCGAGTAATTAGCATCGGCGTGAAGTATTATTAGCTGTTTTATTATAACTATTCCATTGGTGTCATGTCCCCCAACCTCACCTCATCTGCCCGTATGCGAGAAAAATTTGCAAAATAATCCAACGATTAGCAACCAGAGTCCCATTTTCCCGATATAAAGGCCTGTTTCCGGTCAGGTAAGTCACTTTTTTTTGACCGAATTTAGTATCGACAGTCCTGCGCACAATTAATTGGGTAGATATACCTAAAAGAAATACCAAATAAGCAAACGACAAAGACACCACAATAAAAATTTCCCAGATTCCTCCTTCTCATTTTAAATTCGGAATAGAGGGTAACAATGTCCGGTGTCATGTCCCACCCTCCCATCTCTAGCCGAACGAGGAAAACGTTGCCAAATAATCCCACATCTAAGCATACCAGAGTCCCGAGTTTCAAGTCGATATCTTTAGCCCTGTTTTCCCGGTCAGTGTAAATCCAAATTTTTGCCTAAGTTGTAGTATACGATCACCTGGCGCAAATTATGGTTGGTATACTGAAGATAGCCAAATAACAACACAAATACAGCCACAATACAAGTATTTACCCTCCCCCTTTCTCATTAAAGTTTTCTGAATACGGACGACAATACTGTCCCCCCCCAATCTTCATATTTTTTTAGTATTTTGAGTCAACATTTTAAAGGGTTCATTGTCCGAGTTAAACGACTCAGATATTTTGTTTCTCAAATCAATAATATGAAATAGTTATTTTCAGAACCAAAACCATGGGACTATAAAAGAAGAAGTTACAGATTTGAGAGGGTATAACAAGTCACAGTTTACAAATAGTATGGTGTAAAACAAATCCAGAAATACCCGTAAGTTGGCCAGTCAATGTAATCAAAATTCGAGTCGCTCTTTGGATCTTGCCACAGTAGAGCGCGTTAGAATCCATGAAAGCGAATTTTTTATCGAAATTGACCAGAGTATGAAGTGAAGCTCACCCTCCGTTGCTTCAGTCCGTTAGGCGCGATAGGCGTATTGTCCCGAAAGCTGGAGTGGTTCGAGTTATTGACCAGTTCACCACCGAGCGTGCTCTTTCATCAAGGATACATTTTCGCTGTAATCTGTTAGACATAGAGCACATTACACAGTACACAATGGCCCCTACCTATAACTCACAGAGTGTGTATATGCCCCCACGGACGAAAGTGCCATAGCAAGAAAATAAGTAAAAAATCTAAAAAAAGAACTGAAAAACAAAAGAAATGTAAAGTGCTACTTATGAGTAAGTATGTCCCGCTAACTTTTGAAAGACCTCTATCTTGGAAAACTCCTAAACATATTATGTAGACATCTATTTTTAGAAATTAATAAAATTGAAAAATTTAAAGAAAAAACGTCCAATATAATTGCAGTAAGAAATGAAATTATCTTCGTTCGTTTATCAGATATACTAAACGTCAATAAGAGAAATAAATTGCGATGACAATTGAAGAAGAAATTTGAAAGTTGTTGAAGACAAAACCAGAGCAACTCCGACTCACAAGTAATGGAACTCCTCCAACCTTCGCCTTAGTCATTCAAGCCTCCCGCAGGTTTGTACTAAAACATGAAAGAACGGTTTTATGAAACCAACAAAGCTTTTCACGTTAGCAATGAGTCAGGTGTTCAATATGCCAATATATCAACACTCACAAGGTCGTAAACCAAGCAGGTAAAAAAAGCCAACAAAAAACACTAGTATTCAACATGCTAAATACACGTTCAGACAGAAAAAAGTCCCGAAATGAAAACCCAGAACCGCCCATGGTAAATGCGGCGAGTGGCATGACTTCTCTGGTAGTAGGACTAGAAACTATTTTCCAATTTTTTATTTGAGCGTTAGGTCGTCTCTTAGCACACACGTTTGAGATAATATGTCATATTTATTCCTTATGCAGTAAAATTGAGTAGTAAGTGGGTTACAGTTTAGGCCTGGGCAAATTCCGAAACATCCTGAGAATTCGAATCTGATTCGAAATAATTTACTTTAAATGCGGATCGCCGAATCAGTTAAATCTACCTGACAGAGTAACAAAATATCCCATTGCGTTGAGCTAGTAACAACTTGTCCTCCAAAGTCGAAGAAACGCCCAAAAAAAAATTAGTTGAAAGTATATTTTCCATTCACACTACATGTTAAAGAGGACTCAACCAAGGTATATCCTAATGTATAAACGACAAAATATGAAACGATTTTGGTTCAAGATTCGGACAGGAAAAATTGACGAATTCCCAGTTTAGTTTTGCAAGTTTTGTTTCCTATGAAACGATTTCACACGATATGATTAGAAAAAATCTGTTCACTCGCGACTCACCGACAGTCGAAATTGCCTCGGTCCCTAGTCACAGTTTACTGCTGCTAAATGTAAGGGTTCCGCTATTATATGATAACAAAGAATAGATTTGTTTGGTTCATTTACCAAAAAAATAGTTTCTTAAGTCGCGCAGAAAGGCTTTTTAATAAAAAAACATGGCCCACATAAAAAATATAGATAATAATGATTGCACAAAACAGGAGAAATCGGGCCTATATAATTAATTTGACGCAAAATCGCGCGTAAGTTGCAATTTTGTCGTTGAAAAATAAAAAAAATTTCCACTGTGATTAGCAAATGATTTGTTCCTGAAGCACCGATTCACATTTGATATCGAATATTTTTGTGCTTCCAATCGAATTAGCCTCCGACCCTACCACACAGATTACTCATATCTAAAACATAGTCAGAAAGTGGGTAACAAAGCCAGCAAAACGTTTTATTCTTACATAGTATTCAGACGATCGTGTCTAAATACGCAAACAGCAAAATCAAACTTCCTGAGATACGGAGCAGAATTAGCATTCTGTCAGGATATAAAGAACCAAAAGATTTCAGGTTGATATATTGAATAATCGGAGCTTAATAATATTGCAAAGAGATAGATTGAGGTATCACCTTAGCCCAGAGCGCATAAACCAAACCTCTTCGTCTTGTAGGATATCGAGCTCCCCAATCTAAAACATGTTGCTCACTTCGGGGGGGGGGGGTGAGGGGGGGGGGGACACCCTAAGGTAATCGCACTGTCAAAAAGCCATAAAAGTAATCGTTAACGTAATAAATATTTCTTCGATATTTTAAAAACAAGTTGAAATGGCCATTTCAACAGCTAACTTTTCCTTTCTTTGATATCTTGTTCAAGATGTATGGCAGCCGAACAGTGTATCGATATGGTCAAATCATCTGGGGTGGAATACCTGGGTTGGTTTGGACAGACATACAGAACAGTACTGAGACACAATTCATATGGTCAGATGGGATCGGTTTGCAGAAGCTGGTAAGACACAGCCATGAACTAAAAAATGAACCGCGAACAACGCATTGGGAAAAAACAGAATGTGCTGAGATGAGGGATCCCTAGTTGTGATATAGATTTGAACAAGATAAACATTAGTTATTACACCGGCACATATGCTTTTGGTGAAATAAAAAATGTTGATATCATTAACCGAGTACGGGACATTAGAAAATTTTCCACACAAAATGACTAACTAACCAGTAACAAATGCTATTAATTTATTCAAAACCGAGCCATGTACAAGAAGGTTAGATCCAGCACACTGACGTAGTTGAGAAGAGCCAATTACAAGATGAATAGAGGATTGAATAGTAACTGTTCATTCAAGTTATTTTGAAATCAAAAATAACGTTAAAGCAATACCTGCAGTATTTTAAACATATAGTATAGAATAAGTGAAATGAGGTGGGTGAGAGAATAGTTTACGGCCCGTGGCTGTATTTTCTTCCCGATTAGAGACGACCCGTGGCTTGAGAAGACAAGTGAGCTTTCGTTCCCCCAACCCCCATAATCGAAACTTTATGATTACGTCCCCTTGGTGCGGTTCATTGATGTGACACAAATATGATTAAAAAAGCTTATGATCAGTTGGTCAACATTAATAAGAAAACAAAAGGGATAAGGCCGACTCTAACCATGAGAATTTCAGACTACAATCAGTTTGCAGGTGAAGAGTAGGCAAAGTGACCTTCCCAAGGAATTTTTTTATACCAAGCAAACTGAAATGTAAGTGTGACGGTAATGCAAAACGCCTACAGTTTAACAATAACCCAGCTTTTCTGCTAGCAGTAAGCCGACCTCCCTATCCCCTAATCAGCCCCCTCAGACTTAGCCTGCAGCTAGACCCCAACATACCCCCCTGTACTAACCATGACTAGCATCCCCAACATGTAGCAGTTTTTGGCCCAAGAGTTCAATTTGAGAATACAGTAAATACTTACCAACCAACACACATAGGATCAGGTTAAAAGGGCCCCCCCCATAATTTATCAAGGTGATTAGGTCAACCAAGTGATTATAGGATTTGTAAAATACAGCAGCCACTACCACAGATTTTGAATGCAAGATGTGACTAACATGCTGAGCTCGAAGTAGAAGTGGAGGAAGTTTAAATGCCTTCTAGGATAATAGATTTAAACTTTTATTTATCTTTCAGAATTTCGGCTTATATTTATATATATAAACATCTTATGTGACTCTCGATGCTACAGTTCCACTCAACAGCAATAGATTTGCCGAATCATACTTTCCCCTTTAGCTATGATCAAAAGGAGCATATGTGAAAGAGCATAGATTGTCTCTGTATTCTTGCTACATGTTCGCCCCACAAACATCACAAGTAACTCGTATACTTGCGTTATATTTTAATAAAACCGAAACGGATCAATTAACACAAATTTCTTTGCCCACACCGTGCGTAATAGAATTCCAAGGAATATACCAAAACTGTAAAAAAGAAAAACCAGCACTTTTTTTGTTTTATTTTGGTGGAGGGAGGCCGTAATGTAGTTTTGTTTTAGGGTATACCATGTGAGCCTTCGCTGGCTACCGACCTCGAGGAAATAAACAGTTAGTTCAGTAGATTCCAACGATGGGAACATCGATTATCATGGCTATATTATATTTCACAAGACAGAGGCCATGTACGATTTTCAAGCCTATTATCCAATGCCTACCAAGAATTCTTCGATCCAAGGCCACAGGTGTAGATGAACCTGTTGGGACAGGGGGGGGGGGGGGCAAGTTCTTTAGAACCATCTTGAGCACCGCATCATAAACATTAATTTTTTTATCCAATTTTAAAAACTGGAATTTATTATCCAAAAATATCAATGAAGAGTTATATTAACCTGAAGAAGATGAGATTGTCAGAACCACCGCCATATATTGCCATAAGTTACAGTGATATGATCGCTCTAGGAACGGTCAAAATCTAAGTAACCCCCCATAATTTATATCCACCCAGACTTCCCCTATAGTTTGACCATGCCTACACCGATGTCAAGGTCCTATTATGTTAATACAGCAGTCAAGTTGTATCTCCAATTTTTCGGATCTTCAGAACATATGAGATGTATCAGCAACAGTCCCAGATTTTCATCGCCCCATGACGTTCTCCACCACCAGGCCCCGTAACAAAGATAGTCCCACAGTTTGTTCATATTAACATTGTGCGTGGAAGCGTGTGAACCTCTCATGCGTGCAAACAGATTTTGCAGCGCCAAAATTGTAGACAGGAAATTTCCTCTAAAGCTAGTAGCGTTAAAGAGTTACCGAGAACAACTTCAACCCCCCTCTCATCTATTTAGTTTTATCCAGCTCAATCCAGGCACTCATCACTTGCCAGAACGCTTTCAGCCACTTTCATTCGCCACACATTTCTGGAGGACGCTAAACACTCTCATAGAAATTGCTTTGAAACGTGATAGAAATCCCCCCTTTTTTCGTGTGACAAGTTATCGGGAATTTTCTATAATTATATAATCCATCCACAGCCTTGCCAGAAATTCGTTCACAATTATATTTTTCAGTCAACAGATTGACAAAAATAACAAGTATCAGTCGGAACACATCCATTTTCGATGCGCTATCGTAAGTTGTTTGAAAAAATTCCTGGGAAAGCATCTTCTAAATTTGTCCTTGGTAGACGTCCCAGGGGTTTATGAACCCCCGAAAATATATTTCTTTCGTAACCATTTCTAAGTTCGTTTATAAATAATACTCAAAACGTTCCTACGGAAGTCCTCGACAAAAAGTTTTTCAGTTTTAAAACACACCTAAAAAATATTCTTGTGATGAGATCGTCACCAAAAAAGCTCCCCCGCCCTTCAAACACCGATCAAATTGTTTAGCAAGAATTTATTGAAAACTACCAATTGGTCATATCATCCTGCGCAGAAGCCTCCCCCTTTCATTTACACGCCTTATTGAGGCGATAGTTTCTACATCTAAATAAGGTAAATATTCCTTCCCCAAATTGTGCCCCAAAAATTGGTTCGCTAAAAACCGACTGACAACTTTCACATAAGCTTGACCATATTGATTTATCGCAAACATTGCTTTTGAACTCTCCTAGTTAGAAATCACCCGACATGTCGCATTCCTGCAAAATACTACTGCAAACAACCGTGTTTTTATGCTTAGAATAACCCATTTAGCACAAAACTTCCAAATCAACTATACTTATATCTTCGTGTTTCATATCTGCTTAGGCACAGAAGACGGAGCAGAATCATTTTTATTCAGAGTGTGTATTTCTCCATGAACTTCTATAAGTTAGACATGTTCTTAATGATAATCACGATTACAAGTCGTTTCCAGGTCTCAAATCAATCGTATAACTTTCCGATATATTTTTTAGTGTTGAGAACACGTCGAGTCACAAACGATCTTCTTCCCCAGAAATGCCAGACATAGATATGTTGCGCTCAATCTACTGCCACCCATATCCCAGACAAACATTCAATAACATCAGCCACGTTTTTTTTCCCATTGTCAATTCTAAGTTTTCCACTCCAGCCACATCCAATTGGAGGGAGTATGGCTTCACCCCTTCCTATCGTGACGCCATGTAACTCAAAAAAACCCTTGCTCAGAAACCTCAAATACATATTTGCTGTCCACACATCGCTGGAAAATATTTCTGAAGAGATGTAAAATGATATCGATGAACGGGGAATGCTTCCATCTTACTTCGACTTTCAAAAACAAAATCTACAGACGTCTTTACCTACTGGGAAGCCGATTAGCAAATGACAGGGCACAAACATTCCCTCCGCAAATAACCTATAAAGTAGCTTTCTGTCAGGAAATCCGTTAAATATATATATAAGAGTTAGTACTATCGTGGAATCCACCGCATCACACACCAAGCGTATTATGAGGAAGAGAGAACTATTAACAAAAGTCAACGCGAAAATACGTTGGGATTAATAATACGATTAAAACTAATGTGAGCGGCGGAGGTGCACAGAATTGATTGTTTTAACATCTGGCACAAATTATCCCTCATGGAATAGAATAACAAACTAGCGCATTGCTAAATGCAATAGAGTACACATGGGGATACAGTTTTATTTGATTGAACTTGTACAAAATAGAGTAGGGGGGGGGGTTGGGACGCGGAAGATCCAAAAAAGGACATGTGCCATCTGACGTTCTATTTTGTCCTTGCCACGAGCCAAATGCAAGTTCCTAAGACGGAACCATCGGTTATTGGCAGTATTTCTCAAGTACAGTTTACTGTTTCGCCGAATTGTAATTTGTGAAATATATCGTACGCTAATTACTTATTTGGTAACATAATTTGTTTGCAAGTTTCACTTATTATCTTTAGTAAAATAAAATACCTAGTTTTTTACTAGTTAACAAATGAAATGCTGCTCAGGAAAGGCCAATACTTTCACAATTGATGTCCCAAAAACGCAAAGAGCGCGTGCCACGACACTCACACCTTCCTTGCAATATCTGATATTACACATTGGCATTTTAAGTCTAGCATTTCCATTTAGTTGACAATCCGCTCAGACTACAGCCCCTGAACAAGAGATCACGGAACGCTCCTGACAACACGGTAAGAACAACGCTTTTAATTTCGCAAGCCAGACTTACGCCAGAATAAATAGTTATAGCCAAAATCCGACGTCAGAATCAAAAGTCGAGCTAAGAAAGATAATACAAAAAAAAAATAGACAGACTTCTATACGTCTATATTGGATATACATTAGGCATCCTACAACGGTATCAATCATTGATAGCATAAGCAATCACTCAACCAGAAGCGTGAGCGCGCGTTGCACATTGTAGGATTTTGTACAGCCACAGTAGTCCCCAACAATGACTACGCATTGTTTACGATGCATTCTATTTGTCCTTGGCTATCCTAATGTCCTGTTTAGCGTTAGATATCGCTGAATACCTAAGGCCTAACTAGTTCAAAATGGAACCAGATTCGATGACGAGAAAAATATTGTCCACGTAATAAAGGGTTTTCGTGACTGCGAAAGCATTCTGCAAACAAGCTTGCAGGTACGATTGCCTCATTTCAGATTGTGGCCAAAATAGATTACGGTAAATTATGTAATACATTTTCTATTTCAACGTGATGGTGGAGGCGATAGGAAAGGTTGCGCGTGGCTACATAACTAAATCCTAACTTAGTTAATTCGGGTCTCATGAAGTTTAGTACCATATATCCGAATATCATAAAAATTCCCCATGTTGCAAGCGACTCATCCTAACCCGGGAGACAATGCCAGATGCTGGCGGCATTGGCGCCCCCTAGTTAGGATGAGAATATTCTGCCAGTTTTTATTTTAATGACATTCGGGAATATGGTACTAAACTTCACTAGACCCGTTAATTCATCGAAGTGTTACCTGGTTTCGTTACGTAGATATATATACTTTACCTACTATCACCCAGCCACGGTCGTACTTAACCGAATATGATGGTTGGTTGCCGTCACTAGTACCATCACGACAGCTTTTACTTCTAGAAGACCACGATATCGCCTTCAGTAATCTATAATTTCTATAATCTCTATCTATAATGTTCATAGAACGTAATAGACCAGGGGTCGGCAACCTACGGCCCGCGGGCCAGGTCCGGCCCACCAGGCGCTTCGTTCCGGCCCGCGAACAGTTCCAAGCAAAAGCACGCAATCCTACCCACGACTAGAAATAAGTTGTTTTCGCATGCTAAAATCATAGTTCAACAAAACTATGAATACTACCTCGTGCTACAAATTATTTGCTTCGTTGCACACGTTTCGTTTTTGTGACGCAATAATTGCAACTGGTTGAGTATTCACGGTACTGGCAACCCCTTTTGATGTTGATCCCGACGATGCGGACAATAGCTTGCGGATGAAACTGATTGAACTTCAGAATAATACAACGTTAAAGTCGAAGTTTCGCGTTACTTCTGCGGAAGTGTTTTTCATAGAACATATATCTATTTCCGAAATCACGAGAAAAAGCGAAAGAGTTGTATGTTTGGGAGCACTTATATTTGCGAACAAATTTATTTCCAAGATGAACTTTGCAAAAATAAACGATCACGTTTATCTGATGAACATGTTAATGATATTTTACAAATTTCTTGTTCCAATATCAAAACTGACTTTGACAATTTGGCGGAAAAATGCAAACAACATCAACATTCACATTAAATTGTTACACACATTTGTTGTTTTAATAATCGGTTTCAAAGTTATAAATTCCTTTTATCATATCAATGAACATATTATATAAGCATGAATAGGAATGTAAAACGGCGTGCAATTTAAGAGTAAGATATTCGCGTTTCAGAAAATCTGTCCCGACAGTGACGGCCCGCCAGTATATTTTATTTTATCAACATGGCCCGCGACTCAAGGTTGCCGACCTCTGTAATAGATATTTCTAATGTCTCACGATTACCTCGGGTATATCTTTCCCATATTTTGTCCCGTTCAATAAAAAATACACTTATTATTTATTTCAAGCAGCCTTGTTAGAATCGGGATACAACTCGCAATATTACATTAGAAAATCCATGCTTACAATGTACTTTTCCGCTCTACATGGCAATCATCTAAAATGAATTACAAAAAATGATTACACTGGTTTTAATATTTTAAATGCAAAAACTTTATTTCCGCAAAGAAAAGGGATGCTGTTACATATTAGCCATACTAACTGCTTTATACAATCTATCTCCTTCTATATACCAACTAGTAATTTCCAAGCTGTTTTTTCTGTCTCGTTACTACACTTTACTAAAGGTTTCGTTGGCTTTACTGATATGATATTGGTATATTTATGTGCATCGTCGTTTTTGTCGGTAGAGGTGTCGAAATAAACTATGCCTATGTATGTATGACTGACTAAACGTTTACTCTTGAAAGACAAAAATGTACACAATAATCAGGCAAATGATTGAGTAACCGTTCGAACGTTCTGTTTGTTCGATGAACTATCGCCAAATGAATGCCGCATTTTATCCAGTTGGATACATATTCATATATTTGTCAATTTATCCCAAATGCGTCTTTTGTGAAAATGATTCATTGCGTCGTAGGCACGAACAACATTCCGTTTCTGTTCCTTTTCTCACAAAACTAATTTAATATATATTTGAGATTTGGACGCCGCAGAATTGGGCTGGTCACTTTAATTGGATGATTTAATAGAAACAAAAACTTGCTAAATGAAGTGAAATTTTTATCATTTCATTTTTAACGACGAGATAAAATCGATTTTGGTCAAATTTGATTGATTATTTTACTCTAATTCCAAATAAATCGGTTTTGCCCATCACCAGCTGTGGAATCATATGAAATAAAATCTGACGTCATATCTTACCATGTTATGCGTTTATTTTGTTTATTGCCTGAAATTTTATTTTTAGGTAAAATTGGAATAAAAAATCCAAAATAAAAAAATATAGCCAATATTCACTCGATGACTTGTCAAAATTTGTCAAAACCCTTTAGGTTCAAAATGGCGGTCGAGCCGAACGTCGCAGTGCAAGTACTATATTCGATCGATCGATACAGGGTCTGGGATACGGATTCGCTACATTATTCGCTGTTATATAAGGTGATAGGCTACTACTGGAAAATATAGGCGAATTATAATTAAATTGTTGATAAACTAGTATGGGTGACGATGAAGATGACGACGATGACCATATAGGAACAGTTCCAACACCGGAACATTCGTCTCAAAGGCAACGGATGGTTAGACAGAATGCTGTGAAAAATATGTTTATCTCTCACTGGGCCTGCACAAATCCAAGTGCATAATATGCAAATAGAACAAAGGTCTTTGGAGAGTCAAAAATTATGCAAGCCCAAAAACATCCTTTTTCTAAAAGTACTATCAAAGAACAATCTAAAAATAGCGATAAGTTAATGGAGAAAAAACAATGTTTAGCGGAGGGTGCGAAAAACTTGTTTTCTCAAATGTTATCACCGTTACAAGTCCAGCCAAAAGTTCCTGACGAAAATTTCAGACCAACATCCATAAAGCGCATGTGATTTAATCCACATTTACCGGAAACACTGTATGAAATCCTGTATGAAGCACTGATTCAGCAGATCCTGAAGGTGGCGCGAAAACGGTAACTCCGAAAAATGGAATAAAGTTATTTTATAAATTACAAGTACACACCAGCCAAGACATAAGGATGCCATCCTCAAAATACACAGGAGAAGAAAAATATTTGAGACATATCCAACTAGAACCTAGAAATTTTAAAAAGTTCCAAACTTTGTGTTATTTAATTCTGTACCCACTCCACTCTCTAACATGGAACGGTCCTCGTTACAAGCCACTCCCAAGTAGGAGATACAAGTTCGTTATTGTAAAGGGATCAGCCGGTAGACCAGCATCTTTGATAAAGACAGCTTACTGAGAAAGAAAGAACATCCCCCATTTTTACTCGGCCAACAAGGCAGAGACATGCAACAGGACCATCATCCAGTCCACACATGCGCGCAGAAACTACCAGCGTACAGCAAGCCGTTAACAACACCAGTACCTGAATACCCAAAAAACCCCAACAAACTTATCAAGCGAACAGACCTCACTAGACCTCAGACATGAAGCAAGACGCCAAAACAACGCGCGAATCACTAGTTTTGCACTGAAAATTCAAAAGGAACAAGTTCAATAATCAATAAGCATTATCTCTCAATTTCGATAAGACAATATTCAAGCAAAAAATAACAATTTCGAGACAACACAAAATCAACAAGCAACTGTACACCCAAAATCATCTAAATAACGAACATTAAACAACATCCGCCCAACCGAGTTACTACAGCAAGCAATACAAGCAACTGCACCATATCCCCTCTTTGATCGGTGGACCACCCCAAGCTTGAAAGGAACTGCGAGCAGACTGTATCTGACCCAAAAAAAAGTTGACAACCCAGTACATGTCACCCCTGATGAGCGTCCGAATTATCGAACCTTTACAAAGAAAAACTTTTGCTAACCTGGAAAAGAAAATACTAAAAGCAATAATAAATAAACGCAGGAACTAATGAAATCAAATACCAAGCCAATCAGGCAAATATGACCAACTATCAAAACAACAACATCACCACGCAGATGGAACTATGCCATAAAAGTATACTCAATTGATTTATATAATTTTTGTGGCAATCGGATGCCTAAGTAAGAAGAAGCCCGAGGGACCCCTCGGCCTAGTGAACCGAATAAACAAGATTATAAAAGGACAGCGCCTGGCCCTCCCACATGTTTTTCACTACGGATACATCCGTCCCAGCACAATGTATGTCAGAAAAACAGAAAAATAGAATGATTTTGTTTAGAAACCGATATGGTGCAACCTGACCCTAAAAACTAGGAGCTAATACTGTGTAAAAGACCAACATAATAAATATAATGTTCCCATTGAAGTCCAAGCGGACATACAAAATACTTTGAAAAAACGGGCCTCATGAAAAGATTCCCAAAAACGCAAAAAAAGAACTTACGAACGAAACCCCCCAAAATCATCCTCCTAAGCTAATCCACTGGGGCTTTACCCTACATCACCAAACTGCCTTCTATTGATCAATGAAAAGAATGACAAACAAATGCTAATTTAAATAATAGCGAAAGTCCACTCGAACAAACGTCACCATAATCAACCCTTCTATTCATCTGACTAGACGGTACCTGAAAATAAAGCCCCACTGGGTATAGGCACCCTCATCTTTGCCTCTCAACCCAACCCGGAATTTCTCCCCAACTTGAATGTTTCTGAATGCAAGTTAACCAAATAGCCGCACAAAACATGGATACAGACTAAGACACCAGTCATCCCTCCAAACCTTACCTCGGAACTTATTTCAAGTATATCCTGAAGACAAATACCTCCTGCATACCAATGGACCCATACGGATTATCTCAACCTACACCTGGAAAAAGCCAAAACGATTACAACTAAAAAATGTACCGCACATCGAAGATCAAACCATCCCAGCTCTCAACTAAACTCAACATCCCCAGATGTTCCATGCTAGCCTTTATAGAATCAATTAAACCTCCCAACATCCAACCAGTAGCAGACCATACAAGACACAGGTGACTATAAGAGTGCATTATGACCTGGGAAACTATCGAGCCAAGTATCTAGATTTTCTCTTTTATTTTATTTTGGTTAACAAACTAAAATAAACAAAAATCCGTTTTTTCACTAGCCAAACCCATTTTTTGCTCGGTAGGCCCTGTGGTCGAACTATACAAAGGTTAAAATGGTTACGAAATGTGGGATCAACGGAATGCTGAATTTTTTAATTATCTAAAAAAAATTGGTGCTGCAACATTAAAAATTCTTCAAGACACCCACTGTCAAAAATGACACAGATGTGAAAATTTGGTCAAAAGAAGGGGAGGGTAAACGCGATTTTGGTCCAACATTTTTTCGAACCTAAACTGCTGGGGTTAGCAGTTCTATTCTCTAAAAAAAATGATGTTGCAGTGCGAACACCATTGAGAGATTAAATAAATTTGGACGTTATAATAATAATTTGTTTGAGAAATCGTTTGAAAAATGAGTTTATATTTTTTTATTAGATTTTATATGCTCCAAAATAGGTGGTTTGTGAATAAAAAAAATTTTCTTTGTTTTGATTATGACAGAGAAGGGCGAGACAAATCACGACATAGTACACAAATATAGTAAAGTATCCATATCAATTCTGTTGTAGGGGGCGATATCAATTGTGGTCCATGGAAAAATATGAAATAAATAACCCAAAATTAATATAGAAGGAAGACAGTAAAGACACGGAATCACACTTGGGTGAATTATAATTAGTAAATGTGGTTTAATATGATATTTTATGGCGAGAAATATAAAAATACATCCGAAAACCACATACATGGAAACAAAAAAATAATACTATTTTTGATACGAAAAATGAGCAGACCTTGATAGAGGGAAACTATAGTAACAAACGAACTAAATCTAATTGGAAAAATTCAAATTTCAACCCGCACAATTTCATCAGATCACATGTATATCCAATTATCCGTGACCCACATAACTGGATTAACGAATTTAAAACGATGACAAGGATAGTTGGAAGTTTTTTAATTCCCAACTAAAATAACTATGAACATATACATTTTGCAATGGCCTTGAGTATACCATTCTGAAAAAATGGCATGTGCAAATACTCAATCTTGATAGAGTCCCTTTGAGAGGAGATTTCTGGATTGCCCAGTAAGATTAAGAATTAAATTATGGGCAATGCACCACTGAGTTCCCAAACGAAGAGTCCAAAGAAGAAAAATAAAGGAAAAAGAGAATATAGTTTGAAATCACAATTTAAGACAAATACATCGGGAAATAGAAATGAATGGTAACTTCATGAATGTAGAAACAGCTAAAAAATTGAAGTGGAGATGAAAAATGCAATAAACGAACGTATACATACAAAATAAATCTTAAAGGGCCGATAATTTTCCGGTGATCAAGGATAAGGTGGACAGAGGAGGGAGAAAAGTCCCACAAAAAATATTTTTATAAATATTTAAAAACAGTAGAGGGTTCACGACCTCGATAATGGTTTCAAAATCCAAATAACTCACAAAATGGATCTGTATTTCCTATCTAATTATGGAATAAATACTACAACGAAAACAACTTCGATATTTTTAAACACTATCTAAATAAGGGATACGGACCTTAAATGAAAATAAACTCCCAAGAAAGGTTCTTTTATGGCAAAACGTAAAACAACAAAGACCCCCCAAACACACATGGGAATAAACATGTGGTTTATATAGAATATACACTCAAATCACAGAAGAGGAAATGTGAGGCAGCTTACTTAGAAAGGCCTAAAAATAAATAAGATTCCACGAGGGTCAAGATCGGCCTAACACAGGAATATTTATAATGCAACGTATTTTATATGGAACTACTGAGACACCCAAATTTATTTTTTTAATGTACAAAGGGTCTCTTACAAATATTACTTGAAAAAAAACCATCCAAACCTAAAAGCAAGTATGGGAGTTTATAACAAACGCCCCTGTAATAAATAAAAAGAGAACACAACAAAAGTGAAAATAGTAACTGGACCGATCCCAACTCCACTTTAATAATGAGCATCTCGAAAACGTTATTCGAATATAAACTTACAAGTCAGCAAAAAGTATATTAAGGCACATAGCACCTCAAAATTGTTTTATGCCAAACAACATCAACGATAAGGACCAAAACGGCCTTTCAATACCTGAGAAAGACTCAATACATAAACAGATCTTACTTACTTAACGAGACACGCCACCCACATCCGGTTACATTGGCAATCACCAAAACCTTATCACTGACATTATGCGCCAACCAAACTTAGTGGACCAACATAAAAGCATAATATATGGTTTGACAAGTTATTATTGATTAGTATTTTCTAAACAAAAGGACTATGGCGTTTGGGTCCAATAATATCATTAACTGGAATTTTGTAACCTTTACTTACCTATCACAAGAAAATCTAAAATACATAGACCAAATGGTTTTTATAATCGGATGTATTTTTTCCCCATTTTGAAACCTGGGTGGTAAGGCAAGGGGATCGTTCCCCCTGGCCTCCCCTTACCCTTGTAATATCTTGATACATAATCTCTGAACTATTAGCTTGTCCAAATCATAAAAGGCAATACAAAGGACAATCCATATGGGAAATGCAAAAACTAGTAGATCAACCAATAACATTGGAAGAATAAAAACTAATGGCTTAGGCCGAATGAAATGCTAATATATTACAGTTTCAGAATTTAAAATAACATAATAGACAGCAAGGCCCTTAGCAAAGTAAAATGGAAAATATTTACACCGAGGGTACGCTATGGCAAACCCCATCAATAACAACAAAAAGCGTTCGATTCTTGCTTTGTGGGGAACCACCCCCAATCGAAAAACTGGATATCAAAGTGAATGGGTAATGCTACAACACAGGGAAGGAAATAGAGGCGAGAACTAAATAAAAAAATTCTGAGAGAAACAATCATTTTTGGGAACTTACTAATTCGGTACATCAAGAGAACAAAAATTAGGGATATAATTTAAGTTAATAATCAGGAAAATCATAAATTATTGGTGGATAAGGACGCTAGTTTAGACGAATGAATTGGAAAAATTACTAATTGTACAAAAATCCTTTCAATGTTGACCTACGCTTTTGGAACTTAGCCAGCTTATGAATTTAATGCCAGAAAACTTTATAAAATAAACTTTTGGAAACTATGATTAATAAAATTTATTTGGAATGATAAAACGCAGCTTATTAATAGAAAAATTATTAGTGCAAATTTTCAACAACCCTAGGGGGTTTTAAAAATGATGAATAACAGGAACCAATGGAAAGCAATACAGGTAAAATGGGTTTATAAAATACTGAATGGCACTTCTAACCTTGGCTTTGAGGGCAAAGTATATGATATAAACAGTTTATTGCGATTTTTCTTTCGAAAGGCAACCTTGGAATGTCTTCATCTGAATATTCGATTAAAATAGAAATATTGCTGCTCCACAATTTTTTACCAGTATAGTGAACGCGTTTAAAGATATAGGATTACAGTACAATGAACCCACAAACTCACACGAAATACTCCATGAAATTATTTGGCATAACCCGTTAATAACTGACAATGTCAATTCACAATTGCCAGCTAAAACAGACTGGGTCGTAGCTAAACTGATCACAATTGGTGATATCATTTACACCAATTTATCTGATTTAACAAAACGAATATATCCAGATTTTGACTCGCCAAGAACGAATTTACAAAAAAAAACAACCTGATTAAAAAATGTTCAAATGAACTTATGCATGTGATGAGATGTATCCCAACCAATTGGAAAGAGATTTTAGCACAAAACCGTAATGTTGGCACCACAAGAAATCTGGCTGAAAGATACGCGAATTCGAAAGACCTTAATACCAAAAATATATATAATTTTCTTCAAAAAAAAAGCATTAGTTACATCGGTATTGAGTCGTAACAACTACTTGAAAAATAAATTCCAGCTAACACAAACAATAAAGTGGGGAAGTATTTGGAAATTGAAAATTTTAAACAAATATAAAGTACTGTCATGGAAAATTCTACAAAATGGCCTACCCACAGCAGATAAAATGAGGTATTGGTATGCTAATGAACCAGGTTATTGTATCTTATGTGATTTAAATATCGAAGAGAGTTGTTACCATTTATTTTTCCAATGTCAGTGGATAAAATATTTTTGGGATTGGTGTGGAATGCCAATGGTAGCTGATGTGGGTTTTTGCCAATGACACAATATGTGAATCGAAATTGCTGACTCTGCTCTGCGCAAAGTCGGCAATCTGGGAATACAGAAATTCTGTCAAATATGATGGTTTGCAAAAAAATAAATGTAACTTAAGGGCCATGTTTAAATGTAAATTGGTAGGAGTGCTCAAACTCATGCCTGAAAACAAAAGGGAGAACTTGGTCATGCATGAACACATGGACAATATTCTCAACAAATCCATAATGCTTTAAGACAAGGCAGATCAATTAGCAGTCTTCTAGTATGTGTGTGGTTAGTGCTAATCCTTTTTTCTTTTTTCTTTTTTTTCTTTAATATAAAATATGGTATTTATATATAAACTTAAATTATAACTGAACATAACCACATTCATGTATTGGCATGATGATTAATGTGGTGAAATGGCTACAAAACTATATGCACTGGATATATGGTGAATCAAAACAATCATAACCTTACGAATCTGGATGGATAATATGGAAATGGACTTTAATGAAATCACCAACAAATCGAACTCAAATAAACAATTGGTACAAATAACATATGGTAACGATATATTGGTTAATTGGTATTTATGATATGTGTAATATATGTACTTATATGTAAACTTTATTGCTTGCTATCACTTATTTATATTATGCACTGTTAACATGATATATTACATATATGTATGTGTGATTTATCATGTTACATATAATAATAAATATATATATTTGGACTATAACTGGGATTTGGGATAAATAACTATGCAAAACTTTCTCTGTTATAACTCATTTCGGTTTAAAAAAAAAAAAAAAAAAAAAAAAAAA
>OZ023142.1:20824200-20840742 GCA_963675895.2 Styela plicata | reverse complement strand
ATTTTTTTTATTTTTGATTTTTTTATTCCAATTTTACCTAAAAATAAAATTTAAGGCAATAAACAAAATAAACGCATAAAACACATGGTAAGATATGACGTCAGATTTTATTTCATAATGATTCCACACAGCTGGTGATGGGCAAAAACGAATTTATTTGGAATTAGAGTAAAATAATCAATCAAATTTGACCAAAATCGATTATATCTCGTCGTTAAAAATGAAATGAAATGATAAAAAATTTCACTTCATTTAGCAAAGTTTTTGTTTCTATTAAAATCATCCAATTAAAGTGACCAGCCCCAATTCTGCGGCGTCCAAATCTCAAATATATATTAAATTAGTTTTGTGAGAAAAGGAACAGAAACGGAATGTTGTTCGTGCTTACGACGCAATGAATCATTTTCACAAAAGACACATTTGGGATAAATTGACAAATATATGAATATGTATCCAACTGGATAAAATGCGGCATTCTACTGCGAATATAGGCCTACACGTATACGTCATATTTTTGTGTTTGGCGATAGTTCATCGAACAAACAGAACGTTCGAACGGTTACTCAATCATTTGCCTGATTATTGTGTACATTTTTGTCTTTCAAGAGTAAACGTTTAGTCAGTCATACATATATAGGCATAGTTTATTTCGACACCTCTACCGACAAAAACGACGATGCACATAAATATACCAATATCATATCAGTAAAGCCAACGAAACCTTTAGTAAAGTGTAGTAACGAGACAGAAAAAAACATCTTGGAAATTACTAGTTGGTATATAGACGGGAGATAGATTGTTAGTAGCAGTTAGCATGGCTAATATGTAACAGCATCCCTTTTCTTTGCGGAAATAAAGTTTCGCATTTAAAATATTAATACCAATGTAATCATTTTTTGTAATTCATTTTCGATGAATGTCATGTAAGAGCCGGAAAAGTACATTGTAAGCATGGATTTTCTAATGTGATATTGCGAGTTGTATCCCGATTCTAACAAGGCTGCTTGAAATAAATAATAAGTGTATTTTTTTATTGAAACGGGGACAAAAAATATGGGAAAGATATACCCGAGGTAATCGTCGAGCTCCCTACCACTTGACATTAGAAATATTCTTATCTATTACAGAGGTCGGCAACCTTGAGTCGCGGGGCCATGTTGATGAAAATAAAAATATACTGGCGGGGCCCGTCACTGTCGGGGACAGATTTTTTCTGAAACGCGAATATCTTACTCTTAAAATTGCACGCCGTTTTACATTCCTATTCATGCTTATATAATATGTTCATTGATATGATAAAAGGGAATTTATAACTTTTGAAAAACCGATTATTTAAAACAACAAAATGCGTGTAAACAATTTAATGTGAATGTTGATGTTGTTTGCATTTTTTCGCCAAATTGTCAAAGTCAGTTTTGATATTGGAACAAGAAATTTGTAAAACATCATTAACATGTTCATCAGATAAACGTGATCGTTTATTTTTTGCAAAGTTCATCTTGGAAAATAATTGTTCGCAAATATAAGTGCTCCCAAACATGGAAACAACTCTTTTCGCTTTATCTCGTGATTTCGAAAATAGAGTTGCAGATATATGTTCTATGAAAAACACTCCCGCAGAAGTAACGCGAAACTTCGACTTTAACATTGTAATATTCTGATGTTCAATCAGTTTCATCCGCAAGCTATTGTCCGCATAGGTAAAGTATATATATCTACGTAATATATATTTACGTAACGAAACCAGGTAACGCTTCGATGAATTAACGGGTCTAGTGAAGTTTAGTACCATATTCCCGAATGTCATTAAAATAAAAACTGGCAGAATATTCTCATCCTAACTTGGGGGTGCGCCAATGCTGCCAGCATCTGGCCATTTGTCTCACGGGTTTAGGGATAGTGGAGTCGCTTGCAACATGGGGAAATATTTATGATATTCGGATATATGGTACTAAACTTCATGAGACCCGAATTTAACTAACTAAGTAGAATTAGTTTAAGTAGCCACGCGCAACCTTTCCTATCGCCTCCACCATCCACGTTGAAATAAAAAAATGTATTACATAATTTACCCGTAATCTATTTTTGGCCACAATCTCCGAAAATGAGGCAATGTTACCTGCAAGCATGATTGCAAGAATGCTTCGCAGTCACGAAACGCTTTATTACGTGACAATATTTTTCTCGTCATCGGAAATCTGGTTACCATTTTGAACTAAGTTAGGCCTTAGGTATTCAGGATATCTAAACGCTAAACAGGACGTTAGGATAGCCCAAGACAAAATAGAATGCATCGTAACAATGCGTAGTCAAGGTTGGGACTAACGTAAACAAAATCCTAAATTGAATCGCTCACTTTGTTGAGATGCTACTGTATAATGCTTGATACGTTCAGATGCCAAAGTATATCCAAATGTAGACGTATAGAAGTCAGTCCTACTGTTTTTACCTTTGTAGCCGACTTTTGTTTCTGACATCGGATTTTTATAACATTTATTGGCGTAAACGGCGCGAAAATAAAGCGTGTCTACCGTTGTGTCAGGTGCGTTCCGTGATCTTGTTCAGTCCAGTCTGAGCCGGATTGCAACAAGTGGGAATGCTAGATTAAAATAGCAATGTGTAATCAGAAATTGCAAGAAGGGTGAGCGTGAGCACGCGCTCTTTGCGGTTTGCGGACATCAATTGTGAAAGTCTGGCTTTTTGAGCAGCATTTCATTACCTAGTAAAAAACTAGGTATTTTATTTTACTTAAAAAATAAGTAAAACTTGAACAAAATATTTACAAAATAAGTAATCTAGGTACGAATATTTCACAAATACAATTCGGCGAACCAGTAACCTGTACTGAGAATTGCCAATACCCGATGGTCCGTCTCAGTAATAGCATTTGCCGTAGTGTTGAGCGCCGGTGGCAAGACAAAGAGAGTCAGAGGCACATGTCCTTTTTTCTGGATTTCCTCCGCCTACCATTTTGAAATTTCAATAAAAAATCCCATTATCCTCTTGCATTAGCAATGACTTGTTTGTTATTCAATCCATGAATGATAATTTGTGCCAGATGTAAAACAATCAATTCTGTGCACCTCCGCCGCTCAATTTTAATCGTATTAATCGCAAAATTTTCGCGTTGACATTTTATTTCTCGCATAATTTGACCCGCAAAAAATTCTGAAGTGGAGAATTTGAGGGGCTTAAATTAAGTGAATAAATTTAATGTTCTCTCTCCCCAATACGCGGTGTGTGTTGGCTGTTCACATAGTATACTTATATATATTTTTAAATGTTTCATGACAGAACGCTACTTTATAGGTTATTTGCGAGAATGTCTGGCCTGTCAATGCAATCGTTTCCCAGAGGTAAATTTTGTGATTTTGTTTTGAAAGTCGAAGATGAAGAAGAATTCCCCGTTCATCGTATCATTTTACATTCTTCGAAATATTTTTCCAAGCGATGTTTGACAGCAAAATGATTGAGTCTGAGCAAGGTTTCTGTGAGTTTACATTGCGTCGTGACGAAGGAAGGGGGTGAAAGCAGTCCCTCAATTTGATGTATGGAGAAAAAAAACTAGAATTGGCAATGGAAAACGTCGCTGATGTATTGAAATGTTACCCATATGTGGCAGCTAGATGACGCAACAGATCTATGTCTCGCATTTCTCAAAAAGAACGTTTGTGAATCGACGTGTCTCAACATAAAAAATATATCGAAATTATACGATTTTGAAGACCTGGAAACTACTTGTAACGAGATTATCATTAGGAACATGTCTAAAATAGCGGATCATGGAGAAATGCACACTCTGAATAAAAACGATCTCCTCCGACTTCTGTACCAAGCAGATGAAACCGAAGATAATATAGTGATTTGGAAGTTTTGTACTAAATGGGTTCTTAAGCATAAAACCCCGGATGTTTGCGAAGTTTTGCAGAAATGCGACATGTTGGGTGTTCAGCTACAAGAGTTCAAAAGCAATGTTTGGGAAAATCATCATGTAAGCTTATGTGGAAGATGTCAGTCGGTTTTAGCGAACAATTTTTTAACACATTTCGCGAAGAAGTTACCTTATTTAGATGTAGAAACTATCACCAATAACTCGGTAAATGAAAGTACACCGCGCGCTTCTGCGCAAAGAAGATATGACCAATTGGTATTTTTCAAAATTCTTGCTAAAAAATTTGGGTTTGAAGAAATTGAGCTTTTTGTAGACGATCTCATCACAGAATATTTTTCCGTGTTTTTAAAACGAAAACTTTTTGTTGAGACTTCTGTAGGAAGTTTTGAGTATTATTTAAAACGACTTAGAAAATGGTTTACGAAAGAAAAAATATTTTCGGGAAATCATAAAAATGGATCCAAACAAGAAAAAAAAGAAGATGCTTTCCCAGGAATTTTTTCAAACAACTTACGATAGCGATCGAAAATGGAAGTTTTCCAATGATACTTGTTTTGTTTTTTTTTATGTCAAATCTTTGACTGAAAAAATATAATTGTGGAGAAATTGGCAAGGCTGTGGATGAATATATAATTAAAAAATTTCCATACTTGTCAACGAAAAAGGAATTTCTATCAGTCTCAAAGCAATTTCTAAAGAAGTGTTTAGCGTCTCCAGAAATGTGTCGAAATGAAAGTGAAAGCGTTTGGAAAGTGATGAATGACTGGATTGAATACGATAAACTAAATAGAGAGAAGTTGTTTTCGGAACTTTTCAACGCTATAGCTTTCGAGAATTTTCCTGTCTACATTTTGCGCAAAACTGTTATCACGCATGAGAGGGTCACACGTTCCACACAATGTATGAACAAACTTGTGAGCATCTTGTTCCGCAAGGTGGAGACTCATGACGATGAAATTGGACATCTGAGTTCGAAGATCCGAAAAATTGAAGATAAACTTGACAGAGTTAACAAATAGACCAATCGACTACAGCAACTATAGGGGAAGTCGGGGATATAAATTAAAACATTACTAGATTTTGAAGTTTTAAACGATCATATCACTAAAATATGGCGGCGGTTCGCAATCACTTCCAGATTACTATAACTTATTGATAAATTTGAATGAATTTTTTTCTTTTAAATTTATAAAAATAATATTTTATGACCTCTCAAGATTTTACAGAACCTGCCGTCCCCTTGACCACAGGTTCACCTAACCAGTGGCCTTCGGAATCGAAGATTCTGGAAGGCATAGATAATATTTCAAATTCGGTACATGGCCACGATTGTGAAAGAAAATATAGCACTGACGATCATGACCCGGATTGGAACTAGAACCAATGTTATTTCTCGAGTCGGTCAGCGAAGGCACATGGACCTAACACAAAAAACATTACGTCCTTCGTGCCCCCCCCCCCCCCCCCCCCCCCCCCCCCCCAAAAAAAATACCATTTTTACAGTTTTGGTATATTTTACAATTATACGCAGGTGTGTGCAAAAATTTGTGTTCATTGACCGTTCAGGTTTTATTAAATATAGCAAGAATACGAGTAATTGTTTGTTTGTGACGTACATAGCAAGAATACAGAGAAATCTCCGCTCTTTGACCATAATTCCTCTTGATCATAGTAAAGGGAAAAATATTCGGCAAATTATTGCTGTTGATGGAACGTATCATCGAGGTCAATAAGATGTATATATATAAATATAGCGTAAATTCTGAAAGAAATAAAAGCATAAATATAAATAAAAGCATAAATATATTTGCTAGAAGACATTAAACTTTCCACGTCTGTCGAGCCCATACACAAGTTATTACACCTTGCATCCAAATGTAGATATGTATTTACAAATCAGAGTGAACGGGAATTAAACTTGTAGTTTTAGATCTAAATTGAAAATAGGCTGTGACAATATAATAAATTATCAGCCAGCTTTTCATGGTTAGAGCGTATTATCGGTTCTCCTCTTCCACAGGATAAAAAGGGGTAACCCAATCACTTTGAAAAATCAATATTTCGTCCTTTTAACCTGATCCCAATTGTCAATATTTTGTGGTAAGGATTTGAATTCTCAAATTGAACATTCCCAAAAAAAGTTGGGGAGAGTCAGGTTAGTATGGGAAGGTATGTTGGGGTTAGGCAGGCTAAGTAGAGGGGGTGGTTAGGGAGGTCGGGTACCGCAGAAAGGTGGGTTATTGTAAACTGTAGGTTTGCATTACCTCGCACTGATTTCAGTTTGCTTGTTATGACAATATTCTGGTGTCATTTGCCTCTTTTCCTGCAAATGATTGTAGCTCGAATTTCTCATTGGTTAGAGTCGGCAATCTTTATTAAATTGACCACCTGATCATAAGGTTTTTTAATCAATTGTGTGTCACATCAATGAACCGCACCAAGGGGCGTAATCATAAAGTTTCGATTTCTGGACGAAATTCACTTCTTTCAAGCACGGGTCGCTTTTCGGGAACGCGTTTCCCCAGTGCCCGCTGCGCAGTATAGTGTTTGAAAAAAAAACATCCGGCCGTAACTATTCTCTCACCCACCCATTACACCTATTTACTGTATGTTAAATACTGCAGTATTGCTAAACGTTATTTTTTTATTTCAAATAATAATACAGTAAATATTCATCCTCATTCATTTGTAAATGTCTCTTCCAATTCGTCGTTGCGTCATCTAACCTTGTACATGAGTCGGTTTTGAATAAAAAAAGCAGTTGTTCATTACTTACATTTTGTGAAAAATATTCAATGTCCCGATACTCGGTTAATGATAATCACATTTTTATTTCACAAAGATATTTGCCGGTGTAATCACAATATTTATCATTCAAATTATATTCCGCAACAGACCTCATCTCAGCACATTTTGTTTTTCCCAATGCGTTGTTCGGTTCATTATCATACCATGGTGTATTACCAGCTTCAGCAACGACACCATCTGACCATATGAATTTGCCTTCTGTTTGTATGTCGTCCAAACCAACGCAGGTATTTCCACCCCCAGATAATTTGACCAATGATACAAGTTCGCTGCAATACATTTGAAAACATACAAAGAAAGGAATAGTTAGCTGTTGAAATTCCATTTCAATTTGTTTTAAAATATCGAATAAAAATTTTTATTAGCAATTACTCTTACTGCTTTTTGACAGTGCGATTACCTTAGAGTATCAACATGTTTTAGATGGGAGTCGATATCCTACGAGACGAAGTGGTTGGTTCCTGCGCTCTGGGCTAAGGTGATACCTCAATTAATTCTTGCCATATTATTAAGCATATATTTTCAATATATCCAACCTGAAAACTTTTGGATCTCTTATCCCGACCGATGCTAGATTTGCTCCGTATCTCAGGCAGTTTGATTTTGCTGTTGCGTATTTAACTCGATCGTTGAATACTTTGTAATAATAACCGTTGCCGGCTTTGTACCAACTTTCCCAACTTTCTGAATGTTTAGATAGAGTAATCTGTGTGTAGGGCTGGGCAATTCGATTCGAAGCACAAAATATTCGAATCAATTGTGAATCGGTCTTAGGAACAAAAACTTGCTAAACAAAGTGGAATTTTTTTATTTTTACGACAAAATGCAATCGATTTTGGTCAAATTTTATATAGCCCGATTTTCCTTTTGAGCAATCAATAAATCCATCATTTTGATTGGCCATGTTTTTATTTAAAAAAGCCTTCTGCGCGACTTAAGAAACTACTTTTTTGGTAAATGCGACCAACAAATCTATTGAGTTTATAAAAGCGGAACTCCTACATTAGCAGCATAAACTGTGACTAGGGACGGGCAATTCGATTCGGTGATTCGAGGCACAATTTTTTCTAATCAATCGTGAATCGTTCATAGGATCAAAAATTGCAAAATAAACTAGAATTTTCATTTTCTAGTCGAATTTGACCAAAATCGACTATATTTTGTCGTTAAAATAGGATAATTGTTGCTTTTAAACATGTAGTGTGAATTGGAAATATACTTTAAACTAATTTTTTTTTTGGTTTTCACATTGGAGACAAGTTGTACTAGCAACAATGGGATATTTGTTATTCACATGGAATTAGTGATTCGATCCGATTCAAGTAAATTTTTCGAATCAGATTCGAATTCCCAAGGATTCGGATTTGCCCAGGCCTAACTGTAACCACTTAATACCTCAATTTTACTGCATAAGGCATAAATTGACATATATCTAAACGTGTGTTGTAAGGGACGACTAAAATCAAATAAGAAAGTGGTAAATAGTTTTATCCCCACTCAGAGAAGATGCCCCTCACCGCATTTACCATGGCGGTTCGGTTTCATTTGGGATGTTTTCTGTCTGAAGTGCTATCTGTCTGAAGTCTTCCATCCCTCCCTTTCTCTATGCCAGCTGTACGAAAACTTATCGTTGAGATGATGTTTCCGCCCGGGCTGGAGCCGGGAATCTTTTCCGTGTCAGGCGAACATGATAACTAATGTACTAAGGAAACTGGTGATAAGCGCACAGCCTACAAAATAATTGCTTAAGAGTGAAACAAGGAAAATTTAATGTCCTGGCAAACTTGTATCTTGAAGCTAATAAAAGCTAATGAGTTCGATGACTTAAATCACATAAATAAAAATATTGTTTATCTGATTTACTATAATATTCCTACCGCTTTTTATTTTCATCACAGTATAGCAAAGTACACACCTGGGCCAAAAAAACACAAAAAGGTAGTCGCTGTGAACAAGGATTACGGGTGAAAAATACGTTGTATGTTTCCGCCCGGGCTCGAACCGGGGACCTTTCGCGTGTGAGGCGAACGTGATAACCACTACACTACGGAAACCTGCGAAAGAGAAGGGTTAGTCTACAAACCTATTGTTTAAACAACTTTTAACACCGGCTTTCCAACATAATTGTGTGTTCCTTAGTTTCCATTTCTGCATTCCTTGTAGCTCTTTGCATTTTAGTAGCTAGAGGAGAATTTTCAAGTATGATTTGTCTCCCGTGGCCTTGCTCTGAGCGAATTTTAATAGAAAAAAACTAGATTACAGAAACCAGCGAGGGAACAAAAGTTAGTCTACAAAGCTATTGCTTATACAACATTCAACACCAGTTTTGCGACTCAATTCTGCAGCATTGCCTTGTTACGAAAAAACACAAAAATGAGATGTTGTTCATGTTGCCTACGACACAATGATTCAGTTCCACGACTATTCCTGAACACTTCGTTTAGCCGGGAATTATGCTTTTTATATATTTGAACATAACAATCATAATAATATGCGACAGAAAAGACTATTTTGAAAAGGTTTAGAATTAGTGAATATTATTATCAATGTTATCGATCTTTGTAATTTATGTAAGATGCTGGATACGAAACAGTCGAAAAAGTCTACGAAATGCTTGAAATCCCTGATGTTATATTGTGAGCTGTATCCCGATCCTAACAAGGCTTAAAAAGTAATAAATGTATATTTTAATGGACGAAAAATTTTGAGATATACCTGAGATGATCGTGAGGTATTGGAAATATGTATTATGTTTTATGAAGATTATTTGGCGTAGTGTAGAAAGCCGGCGTCAGAATCAAAAGGGTCCGAGGGATATGTGTATTTTCTATTCTCATTTCATAAGGGTAGAATCTCCCTGCCGCAATTTTGAAAGTTCAATGAAAAACCCTAATATATTTTTATACAATTTTACTTCCTTCGATCCAAGAACGATAATTTATGACATATATTAAACCAAATAAATTTGTACACTTGATTTCAAATATTTTCAAATCCTCATGACAGAAATCTTACATTGTTTGATAGGGTATTTGCTAGAATGTCTGAACCGTCAACGCAATCGTTCCCCACAGATAAATTCTGTTTCGGGGCGGATGTTTTGGCTTAACATTTATACTCATTTTTCCTGCTCATGGACATGGTTGGTGGAGGAAGCCGTAAGCACTGCTCACGGCACCACTCACGGGATTCGAACCCAAGACGTTAGTGATGCGTAGCTCGAAGCGTGTTCCCAACGCTTTACCGATTGAGCTTACCGGACAAGATCAAGGGCCATTTTAAAATCCTCAAGTTGATGAAGAAAAACAGTGTCTTTACTATGCTATCGGGGCCATATTCGAACTCCGCCAAATTGGCTGAAGGACATAGGGCGTTGAAAAATGCGGAAAAATTATTTTCAATATTGCTCGTTTGCTCTTGAAAAGCTTGATTTCTTTGTGTTTTTTGGGGCAAAAACAACTTCCAAGATAGAATCAACAACAAATATAGTTCGAAAATTTTGTATTTTTAAATTGCAATGAATAAGATAAAAAATCAGGAATGGATATTGTTACTTTATCTTTGAAAAAAGTAAGTATATATAGATCTTTATTTTGTCGTTCAGCCTGAATTCTCAAATCAGTGTAATTGTAGTATATTGAGAATAGATAAATATAGATAAATAAAATTTGAGCGGCTCGGTTGGGGATTGGATAGGCAAGTCAGTGAAAAGATTAACAGATCAAAAATGCTGTTGTTGTTGGAGTCGTCCTGGGATACGCAGGTCGCAGGTAAGTTATCCTTTCAATATCTACAAAATTGTATTTTAACTAAAAATTCTTTAGGTCTCTGGTAATTTGGTGTCGGTGGCCTCTTGTGTATTGTTTTTGTGCTGTATTACATTTCGACATGTATAACTCAAAATAATTATGTTATTGGTTAAATTTGGAGATTTTCGAATCATCCGTTCTGGAATAAACGAGATATAATTTTTGTGAATTTCACTTTTGGCTGGTCATGCGTATCCTTTGGGAATGACGTAATTGATGTCTGACTATCTCCATTTATTATCTTTTAGTTCTCAGTTTGTCTCTGTAATGTAATTATATAAAAATAAAGCTTATGTTTTAAATGAAAAAAAAACAATACAAATCAATATTTAATTTATATTCTATTCTTAATTTTAGTCAAAATTTGTTATACTGTTATTATTGATGCTTTCACAAGAAAAGGTAGTTGTAATTGTAGTAAATGTTTTAATCTAGAAATTCTCAAAAAGTGAGGGGTTTTGCCTTGTTTTGAAGAGTTTTAATTTCATGTATCCGTGTTATAGGAGATATATTTTCGTATATATATATAATATATATATATGTTAGGTTACACAGCAATCACAAAGTTCATATACGCTTCAGTTACCAGCTAAACTTCACTAGAATAGCCCAACTTTCCTTGTACCCTGTACCGTACTGCGTATATGCAGATAGAATAGGATTCTATTTTTGTCCTTAGAGAGAGGAAAGCCGAGAGTACAATTCAACCATACACAGTACTGAGTACTACATCATATGCTGTATGGAAACCCACGACCTCTCTACAGACACCAATTCCAAATCGGGATGAGGGTCTGAACTGTGAAGGTTTTTTGCGTAGCATATTTCTCATTTCTTCTTGTGAATGCGTGGTGGAAGAAAGACTGAAGACTACGATTAACCATATGGAAACCGACGACCTCTCATACAGACACCAGTTCCGAGTCAGGATGAATGTTTTTGGCTTACATATTTTTCATTTTTTCCTTGCACTGAGGGAAGGTAAGCTGTTGCCAGTCGGTTCGTACCCTGGTCAATTTGTACCATTATGTTTTCAATGGGTCAGTTCATACCCTAGCTGCCTGCTTCATTCAACATTTGTAATGGATTTACAGTTAACTGCTAGCACTGAACAGGCTAAGCTGTACAGTGTAAGAGTCAGATTTTTATCTTTCACTGAATCTGGAATCTCTCCATGCATGAATTTATCCCATGAGATAAAATAAAATCCAATCCTCATCTGGACTGCCTGCTGCCGGAGGACCAGGCATTTTACAGTTAACATGTTAAAATCAGAAAGAAGGGCTGGTTTTTAAATGCCTACTAACGATAGAATGTCCCTCATTTTAATGGTGAACATTACTGTAGGATTTTACGTTGAGCCACAGATTACAATACTGAATATTTACAGGATTTGCAACAGCGTAAATATGTTCGCAAATTTTTATTTGATTCTCTTGCTGCTACTGCACCAGTGCACTGCTACACGAAAACTTGTCTAAACAGCTAAGTTCACGCGAATTCATCAGGGATGTGAATTAACCAACAGCGATTTTTTTCAGGGTAGGAATTGACCAGTCAATTTTAAGAGTTTTATACTAGTAGGAATTGACTGGGGTATTTGAAAACCCGTTCCAGTACGGTCAGCAGAGATACATAGCTCTAAGCGTTATTTCTAACCGGGGCATGCTGGTATTTCTGGGTGGAGGTCCAATTCGTACAATCTAATTAATAAGAGAAATTGGTTAATCTGTACCCTGAAAAAAAAATCACTGTTGGGTCAGTTTGTAGTCTTGCTAAATGTTCGCGCGGGAAACTCACCTGTTTACGAATTTTTGGCGTACCACTGCAGTAGCAGTAAGAGGATAAAAAATAAAAAAATATGTGGAAATCGCTGCTCAAAAATCTTGTAGGTTTTGTAATCCGTGGCTCAAAATGTTAGTAATTCGTTGAGATAATTTATCATAAACGCGCAATAGTTCATTTCCATTGGTAATAGGCACTTGGAAATCCAGTTCTTTTCAGATTTAAACTAAAATGCCTACTCCTCTGGTTTAGGATTGGATTTTGTTTTTATCCTTATGGGATAAATCAGCGATCCCCGACTTTTTTGCAGTAAATCCATTGCAAAATTTCATCAGGATAGAGATTGAACCAATGCCCTATTTTTTTCTGGGTTGCGAACCAACTTAACGATAACATACTCGGTACTGGTACCGATTGACTGTGAACCGGTATTCCAGTATTTGCTGTTTCACACACAGCAGTACATAGGTATCTAGTACAATAGGAGATGATTTTTATTTTCTATTCTGCGGGTGGGGTGTGAATTTCATAATATGGCTTAATGACATAGTGAACCACCATCCTCTTGTATATTAAACATGTATATAAAACCAATGTCGTGCTGAAGGTGTGCAAAAAATTTAGCAAAACATAATGAAATTTTGAATTGATATCCAAAAATCTTGTTGGAACGTAGAGAAAAACTCTCAGATTAGGAATTGACCCCTACACTTTTAGCAACCACAATCTCTGTTGTCTTTAAAAATCAACCGGGTTACTGATAATTGCAGAACTTGTTGAAGATCTTGGCTTAGAGTCCTGTTACAGTAGACATATATAATTCTTGTCAATATTTCCTGTTTCTCTTTTATGCTTTTCTGAAATGATTTTTTTTCAAATGAAATTGGACCTGCTCACACCATAATATCACTCTCTCGCAAATCCTTTATCCCTCGCAATCTGTGACATTGCAATTTTTTGTCACCAACCTCATAAGGTAGTCCTTAGTCGATAAGAAGAAATTTATATTTAATTATATATATCAAATAAGCAAAAGGAAACTAAAAAAAATCAAATCTTTTTTTTTATTTCTGAAGTGATTGTTTTAAAAATTTCAGTTTTGCCTCAAATAAGCGTCTTGTTTTGTGGTAGATTCTCTGTAATCTCATGAATTTGGATGTATTTTGCAAACATCTTTTCAAATTACCACATTCTGGAGAAAGTGCTCTTTTGCTTAAAGTTTCTTTATGCTGTGTGCAAATAAAGGGAAGGGTTTTTCAAAACGTTGGGTCTTGCACATTTTTCCCTCATTTAATGTTTTTCTAAACATGGCTTGCCAGATTAAAATTTAAATTTCATCTTTAAAAAAACAGTGTAAGTGGCCGATAATACAGAGCTTCTTTCATGCTGCTTTTCTCAGTTCACAAGGTTCCGAAGGGAACATTCTGCATAGTACAAATAATTGATATGTTTTTATATAGATAACATGGTCTTACTGGAATGTCTAATTGTGTTACATTAGCTCGATTCATCATTATCTACCCCAGAATTTATCTACCTGCGTGAATCCCTGGCTACTCTGCTACTTAGTCATCTGAAGAAAAAATGGATTCTATCTGAGGAAAAAAATTTGTCAAATTGATGATATTCCAGGATATATCTTGTGACTAAAAGTTTTAAATATTTCCTTTTGAGTGTCTTTGTAGCAACCAGACCCAGACTTCATAAAAAAGGTACAAAATCATCAATGCTGCTATGAAATAGCAGCGTTGATGATTTTGAAGCTTTTTTTCTTTCCCAACTAAAGAAAATGACATCAATATTTTGAACACCCGAAAGAAAGCCCAGATTCTGTTACCCAGTATCTAGTTCATCTGCATCGTTGTGTATTAGGCAAATTAATTTCAGAGAATAATTGCAAAAGTTAGTCTTCAAGTAACAGTTATTCAAAATGATTTTTGTCGGCAGAGTCTTATCAGTAACTAAATTGGTTGAAAACATATATTGTAGTTTTCTGTTTCAATCGGGTCTATTCCAAGTTAATACAGATTAGGCCTAGTGTTGAGAATAGACTTTTAATGGGGATCAAGCTTGTGACTAGAATTGTCAAAATTATTTAATACAGTTTCTGATTCATGCATACCTTTAGGTATGGACTTAAGAATAGTCCTAACACATCTCTCAACACATCTCTTGCGTGCCGCAGGAGGCATTCAAAAGGAAACAAAACTTATAGATGGCCCATGGCAGATACCACTCACTCACTGCATATTGCCATAGCAGTTCAGTTCTGATTGGGGGGCCTAGTGTTGAGAATAGACTTTTAATGGGGATCAAGCTTGTGACTAGAATTGTCAAAATTATTTAATACAGTTTCTGATTCATGCATACCTTTAGGTATGGACTTAAGAATAGTCCTAACACATCTCTCAACACATCTCTTGCGTGCCGCAGGAGGCATTCAAAAGGAAACAAAACTTATAGATGGCCCATGGCAGATACCACTCACTCACTGCATATTGCCATAGCAGTTCAGTTCTGATTTGATTGCTTTCCGCTTAGGGTGCAGTTGCTGGTACTACATCCTGTAGTAGCTCTTTGATATTAAGTGGTCGTTGGTTGGCATAAGTTGGTTGTATTTAGGCATTGCTTATGGCCTTGGTCGGAGTGAATGTCAATAAAAGAATGTTTAGATTCGAATTCTAGCAGGTGCATATTTTCAATGTAAGATTTTTGATGTGAATATTTATTTCGATAAAGAAAAATTATTGCACTTTTAAAAATGGGTCATTGACACTGCTTCTTGAAGGCCTGGTTTTTTAAAACTAAGGTACATGAAGAAAAACAAAACCGGAAAAATATGAAATCAATTTGTCTTTGAATTTATGATGTCATAATGCGCACCGGAGGCTAAATATTTTTCTCAAGAATGGCATTTTTATTGTATATCAATATAAAACAATCGAAAAGATTGTATGTGATTGTGCATGAAAAAATTAAATTTTGAAAGGGTCTGACATAGGAGTAATATGTACTGAGCGCAAAAAGGCGCATAAAATATTTTTGAGACTTCCTACATTTTGATGCACTTAAAAGATCCTCCTGGGATATTTTTGGTCAGTGAAAGGGAGCTATAGCATTATGCTTCCCCCCCAAATATGCTATTGACAGCATACCAGTGGTTCAAAACTGATAATACGTCATAAATGATAACATTCTATATAATTTTTGTCATTGTTTTATTTATGCTGTTGGTCATGGTCACTTGAGACCGATTCCCAGTTGGGGGAAAATGACACCAATGCACGTCTAGTCAAGCTCGAACTACAAGAATTTCGCACCGTTCTGGTATGGTCCATTGGTGGTTCACTCCCTAATGGAATATTTTATTTTACTAATATTAATTGATTATCCTGTTTATATGCATGGACCTCTTCTAATCATTTTATTGTTTGTCATTATGTCATTTACTTTGATATAAAAGACGTCACACCAAGACGTCAATGCCCTGTTTTGTTTGATTAGCTATTCCTCGATCTTGTCGTTATCTAATCCTTTTTTTCCGACTGGCAGAGTAGCTGTCATTCGGGCTAGTCCAGTGATGGCACTCTAAAATGTAAAATTTTTTCCTACACACGTTTTCTTTAAATGCTCATGTGATTCGATTTGCTTCGATAAGGTGTGAGCAGAAAATTTGTTGGGTATCTTTATGTTTTAGGTATTATTGTGGTAACCTATAGCTGTATACAATTCAAATTACAACTTTAGAATCAAGACCGGGCTTTAATCAACTCTTCAATAGCTAAGCATAAAGTAGACTGAATAGTATAAACTAGATACAAGGCAACAAGTGAGCCAGACGTAAACGAAGCAATCAACCAATCTAGAATCACGTAATCATGACGTAGCTCAGCAATTACTAACTAACAGATAAGATTCTAATTCACAAAACAGTATAGGAAATTAGATACATCACAATTATGTAAAGAATTAATTTTTTTTTACCACAATTATGGTGGGACTTCTCAAATTTGTCCATGAGTTTGTAAAATTAAATCTGATTCGAAATGATTTGATTCAAGACCTGACTCTCACACTTGTCTTTTTTATACAAGTGGCATTTTTGGTCCTGCAGGTATCAATGTTAAATGATGAATATCGTTGGCGAGATGTCTGCTACTGTGCTACTTAGACACCCAGGGAAAATGGTTTCAAATTGAGGAACATTTAGCAAATGGACAATATTTCATAAAATATCCTGTGGGCTAG
>OZ023142.1:20773287-20822688 GCA_963675895.2 Styela plicata | reverse complement strand
TAGGTTGCCATAACTAGTCTAAACATGTTTTATTAAGCATGAGTCACTGATGGGTCGAGCATCCAAAACGCGACTAATCTGTGACTCAGTCTTGATAAAATAAAATTTATGATGGTGAATTGTGACGCTCCCCACTCGAAAAAAAACATTTTCAATATGTGTATTTATAATATATTTTCACTCGTATTTTTAAAGGCTTTTGGCTTTGCTTCAAACTAATTAGAAGCATGCAGTCTTCATCCGCCAATTGGTTGACTCACCACTGTAAAAAACGTAAGTTTGAGTTAATTGGGAAATTTTCGTAAAGGGTGAGCTAAACATTGGTATTTGAGCTATGATTCGCTATGAATGTGAAAAGTGTAATAAGCCACGATTGACAAGATTGTAGGTGTGGGGAACGTAACAATATCATAAGTATTTCCGGTACGTATATAAGAGACGAATAAAGCAACGAGAGCAGTGGGGCCAACGGGATGGTAGATGATAGTCATTAGTAGATAGTCATCTTCATCGATAGATACTCAATTTGCACTGTTTGTTTGTTTCTTCGTGTAATCGATAAAAAAAAATAAAGTCGGTTGCAAATTATAAATACTGTGGCCACCATTTATGGTTACCTGGATTTGGCACCAGCTGTATTATCTGTCTGCAGTTAACTCTTCGTCCAAATCTATTGTGGAATTGAGGAAAGCATCCACCACAGCTGCTCATACGACATTTTAAGTTGGGATTGTAGTATTGACTGGTATAGTAGTATGTGGATTGTTGATTGTTTGTGATACATCGATATTGTGAACATTGTTGTTGACTGCAGCCTGGGAACGATGGATATCTTGGTGGACATCGACCTAAAACACGGTTAAACATTCACTAAAATGAAGCCAATAAGCTATTTTATTTGTCGAAGCAGGAAAAATAGATAGAGCCTAGCGGGTGATTAGAATCGATCAGTATCACAAATAGGGCTGGGCAATTCAATTCGATTATTTGACCAGATTCGAAGCATGAAATATTTGAATTCGAAATTTTATTTTCTTAAGTATGAGCCACAGTTGACCTGCGCCTTGATGATGCGAACCATCAGCGTCAAATTGTAGTCAAAGTTTTTAATGAGATAGGAAGAAAGTCTCGCAAAATAAAGTAGCACTTTCAAATTTTACCAAAAATTTCAAGTAATATATATTTCAATATTTCGATAAGGGAGCAAATATGAATGAAAAAACGAAGCATTAGTCATGTAACATAATTAGCGAATTGCTTAAATTATTCGAATGAGATTCGAATTCGAAAAGATTATGTTTTGCTCAACCCCAACTCAAAAATTATTCAAATCAGCCGTAAATTGGTATTTTTTTAAATTTTAATCTATGCAAAATGACAAAATGACTTACACTGTCTCGTTATATCTTTATCGAAATCATCGAAGTTAGCTTGACATCCATTACATGTTGTTCTGCATTGTGCACCAAGATTTGATGGACATGATGTAACTTGACATGCGTTTACAAGACAGTTGGTTGTAGAACATCGGTTTCCTCCGATTCCGCCAAGCAGGAAAAGGTAGAGAAATTCTACAAAGATAGATAAAAATATAAAATATGAAAATAATAATTGGAGAAATCAAAGAGTAGCCTAGTTGAAAGGATCAGTTGGTTTGAAGTGCAATCGTGCAGTCTGACAAGCCAACAGTTCGATACTTGGGCGACTCACCAATTCTCTGATTATAAAGATTAAAAACGGTAACGATTAAAACAGTGAGATGAATTGGGAAGTTCCACTCACCTTTAGGAAAAGTACGCTTAGGCTTCGTCCAGCAAACTGCTGTTCCACATTTAGTTGGACAACAAATCTTATCTTCATCATTGCAATCATCATTGATTTGACAGTTTGTATCGGGACATGACATACCATGCTTGTGTGCATTAGGACATTTCGGATCGTATTCTGAGAAAAATTTGTTATTTTATTGAATATATTATCTATGTTTTGAGCAAGTTTGTGTTTGGACATATCAATAGCAGGTATATTTTTGCGCATATTTATTTATAATTGTTTCTTCAACCATCGAGTATAAAAGGGGCACGTTTTCGTGACTTTAATAACAATGTAGCTCATGGATCGTAACCCAAACAAATCCAACTTGTTTGCTTTCACTTTTGAGAACACACACTTTGTATTCTAATAGGCTAATCATAAGATCTTCAGGATACATTGAGGTATAGAAGATTTAGAGGAATATTGTATAAAATTTGTTCAAGGATATGTTTTCTTACTTTTACAACTAGGATAACCGTCGGACCATTCTCCATTCCAAAGACAAGTCACTTCCTTCGGTCCCCATCTTTGTAACCCAGATTTGCAGTAGAAACTGTAATATAGAAAAGAATGCGTATTATCTCTATGTATTTACGCAATAGAAATTTAGTGCTTGTGTTGACTAAGTGTACGCAGTTTTAATAAACGAACTGTTCGGTTGGAAATATTTGAAGCAAAAGAGCTCAAACTGAGGGAGGGATGCTATAACGTAGCGTGAGTGTGTATGTGTAGGTGCATAAATGAGGGTCACTAATACAGAAAGATGTATACATGCGCTTGGATTTCAAACAAATAGCGCAGTTGGTACTTACGTGCAGTCACTCCCGTAGTTCGACTTATCTGTACATTTCATTTTACCGTAGTCATCAGGATATTCGATTGGATCACAAACAACATCTGTGAAAGTAGGTTTTATATTTTGAAACTAGAACTAGACAATTTCCAAATGTTAATGATTTTTAAATCAAATCGAATATCTTTCCTGAATATAGGAATACCTGACATATAAATTTTTTAGAACATCGAAAATAAAAATATTCGTAAAGAAATATTTGTAAACATATATTTTTCTTACCTTCACAAGTTGGTTGCATATCCGACCATTTCCCATCTGTCTGACAAACTCTCGTTTTTGGTCCTCTCAGTTGCTTGCGAGAATCGCAGAAAAATCTTCGAAAACAAGAAAATATAAACGCTTTATTTAAGCGATTTTGGATATTGATTTTGCAAAACATGAGCCACCGACAGACCGCCTATTGGCGGCTCGATGCATCACCGGCTCATATATAATGGAGATTTGTTAAAACCAATGTTCCATATTAATGAAATGGAAACCGTCAAGTAATCACAACATAATACCTGCCAGGTAATTTCATAGTTCTGGTCTAAAACATATAAGTGATAAAATCTAAACAAAACAAATTGTCAATGTTTTGAGAATTTTTATTTCAGAATATTCTTCAAGAAACTACTGAAATTACAAAAGAAACTTGCGGAAATTAAAAAACTGAACTCATGCCGTAAATATGTTCATCGATGCTCTAGTACGTGCGCACACTCAAATATTAGTAGTTAAAAAACTTACGAGCAGGTATCCCCATGTTTATTTCCATTGCAAAATCTATTTCCCGGCTGTCCATCGAAATTGAATTCGGGACATGTGACCCCTGGAAAAAATAAGAATTTTTAACAAACAGAATTATATACAGATACTGAAAACCTAGCACCTGACACAGTCTACGATACATCTTTTGAATTTTTGCAGCGGCGCAACCGGGGGGGGGGGGTCATTTAGAATTTTAAAAAAAAAAATATGTCGTAACGGGGAAATTAAGGAACAAAGGTAACAAAAAATGCAACAAAATTACGGATCTTTGACCGTAATTTTTCTTAGCAGTATTGAAAAAAAATTTCAAAATTGACTTTTTGGCTAATATGAGATGTTGATGGAACCGTTGATGGTTCATCAACAGTCCATACTTGGCAAAAATCTCACCAACATGAAGTTTTTTTTAACTTTGGAAATATGGAATAAATGCAAATGACCAGCTAATTTACTGTACTTTTTTACAGTGTAACAAGCTTAGTTCTATTTATCACAAAGTTTCAAAACAAAAGTCTTTTTTGTATCTTACAGCAAGATAAAGCACTTCTGGTTTCAAACAGCGATGATCTCTAAAACCATAAATGTAAATTTTAAGATTATTTACTGTGAACCCAAGTCAGAGTTGAAGCGCAGTTTGGCGGTGCGTCAGTGGCCATAATGGTTGGCAAAACACATATTTGTCGGTGCAATCCCTCGGTGATCATAAATAATCAAATCGAATTCAGATAAATATCCGATCGAATTGCTAATGCTATGCAAACGGCAAATATTTTGTTTTTAATATAACAATTTGCCTCGATTACCAAAGTAAAGAATTAATCGACGCGCTCCGTCGGTAACACATACTATACATCAAAATTTTTACTGTTGTGTTATGGCAGAAATAAATGTGACCGGAATCTAAAATATTTTCACTGCATTTTGTCGCTAAAATAGAAAATTTTATATCATTTTACAAGTTTTTGTTATTTTTACCGACGCACAACTGATTCGAATCAATAATGATTCGAGGCGATTCGAATCCTCGAAGTTAAATTGCCCAACCCTAGTAACAATATTTGACAATGTTGAACAATAACAAATCGTGTCAATAAATATCTTTTAGGGATGAAGATCTTTTAATATTCTATCATTCCTCCATGTAGCTCTGTCCATTAGTTGTTCCAGGGACTTTCATGTTTGATACTTATCGTGCAACCTCTCTTGGGGCGAATTTTGGTAAAAAAAAATATACTAACGTATACAAGTTGGTATCTCTCTGTCCCATTCAAAATCGTCCTGACACGTCAGAGTAACGCCACCTGTGCTACCGTCGGTGAAAAACGAAGCCAGGTTTACAAGAAATTCTGAAAATATAAATATTTGCAAATCTTGAAAATTCTGGTACTACGCATACATATTTATATATAGATAATTTTCACAATGATTCACATTGATCAAAGTCTCAAAGCAGTGCCTAAAAGGAACTAACTAAGGGCACTTAATAGCAAAAAGCTACTTGAAACAGAGATGAGATGAGCATGCGATGGACAGGGTCTGGGTTTCGGCACAAATGAGAATGGTATTTCAAACGATGAAAGAAGGCTTTTGTATTCTTTTTGTCAAAGTCCAAGGAGTGGGGATTTTAGAATTATCCTAGCTTATTTCCTGTGTGCCGTGGAAGACGGCCTAAAGGAAATGAAGAAGTTGTTTTACTATCGCAGGTTTTATACAACTCACTGCACATTATTACAGTGGTTCAGTTCAGTGCTTCAATAGTTTCGGGATATTTTTCGCTCAAAGTGCATTTGCTTGTACTTTATTTTGAAGAAGATTATAGGAACATGAATATGTTAGTTGGTTCCTTAAGGCGATGTTTAAAGCGAATTTGAATACAAAGTCCCGCATGAGAATTTGAATGAAACAAATAAGTTTTTGTATACTTACGTACAAGTTGTAAGAAGTGCGCCTTCAGCGCATTCTAGATTCTGCGTAGATTCATCAACAACGAGTGCCTCGCAATTTAAAGCTGAAAAATAAATAGAGATGAGAGACTTCTCTTTCCTTCAAATATTCTATGACTGGACCTGTTTTGTGAAGCACTGGTCACTGACGGATCTCGCTGTTAAGGTGTGATACATCAGTGGCTGAGACAGACAGATAAAATAAACTTTCTGATTGATATTAGCTCTATGAAATGCTTTTTAAAAGTTTTTCGAATTATATGCTATGGACTGTCCGTGAAAGTATTGGGACTTATATATAGAACTTTTATATTGACTGTACTTTTGCAGTGACTGAATATCCGTTCAGTGCTATAGCTACCCGCGTAGCGCCTATCAAAAGAGTGTGGTCGCCGGTGAAACGATCATCTGGGTGTAATAACTTGGGTAGGCTAAGCCGAAGAGGGAGATATCATATATTTCCAACAATTGTAACCCTGCCCGTCTAAAAGTGGCTTCTGTCACAGGGCCTTGGGCAGAGCGACCCACAAGTGGCTACAAAAAAAAAATTCATTCCCCCCACTATACCTAGGTTGGTATTTTAACTTTGGTAAACTTAGCCGAACTTGCAAATACATATATTTTCAACGACTCTAACACTGCCTTTAAGCGGCTGCAAAATAGCGAATTATTCAAAATTAGAATATGATTCAGATAATTTTTTTTCTTCGAATCAAATCACAAATTTCGTCTGAATAATAATAAACCCGTTTTTCCGTCACTCAATTTATCAAAAGCTTGATATCTTCGAACTTGTATTTCCCCGTAATATTTGAAATTTTCATATTCGTTGTCAACTAGTCAAAAATATTTTATGGAACACCGATGAATAACGCCATCGAAGAGCGTGCGATCTGTCACCAATGCTTAAGAAATTTTTGCATAAGGTAGAATCCACGATCAACTGATTCGAATAATTTATGCTTCGAATTGATTCAGTTAACCGAATTGAATTGCCCAGATTCAACTATCAGCTATTATGCATTTACCATTCTTATAGTTTTTTTTCATATTTTTGAAGTGGAGCAAGGCCAGCGGCCGTGTATGTGACATGGATTGCGGTTTTGGGTAGATATGATTTTTCCTGTTCGTCCTCACTCACCCAAGTTGTTACACCACGGTTGAGTGTTGATCTTGTTGATTAACGAGTCGAACTCGTCGGAACTCGCACTCGCACCGAATATATAACCACTAGGTCATCGTGCACACCTAAGTCAAGGAAGAGGTTTACCGATTTTCTTTTCCTTTCAATTGAGCAATTCGCAATCTTTGTACCCAGGAATATGGTTTCTCCTCTGCGATACATTTATTGGAATCGAATCTACGATAACATCATTTCGAATATTTTTGAAATCTGATCCATTTTGTAACGTCTTATGGAAATTTTTCAAACAAAGCTCGGAAAATTCAAATATATATGGAAAAAACATAATTTATGCCATGTACTTATGGACCATGAGCGCCATCAACAGCCTGAAATTGGATTTTGTAAAATTTGTTCCAGCCAGGTTACGTTATTGTTACAATGTACCTTCTGTTTCGCACACAACACCGCGAGTAAGGAAAGCCGATGCGGTATTGCCCAATCCTGATGTGCCCGGAGTCGGATTAGTTGCATAGATTCCTAGGAATGTTTTATGTATGGGAATATCTTGTGTGCCAACTGGAGATCGAGGGAAACCGTTGAGCCATGCTGTTGATTTCAATTGGGATGTTGAACCATCGTAGTTAGTGAGATCTCCCGACTGCAAAGGAAAGAAATTTTCCTTGTTAAAATATGTTCTTCGAGGGCAAACTCCAATTTTTCTATATAAAATAGAGTCCAACAACACCCAACTAACAGGTAGGTTTACAGCAAAGAAGTACTATAGTACGACTGTATTCCAAGTGAAGAAGATCCCAAATAAAGAGCTACACTGCAACAAAAGTTTAGTAAATTCACTGGTCATTGGCAGTAATTGTTTATTTCCAAAGTTGAGAAAACTCCATGTTGATGAGATTTATGCAAATTATGGGTTGTTGATGGACCGCACCCTAGCTATATCTGAAGAAAAAAAAGTCAATTTTGAATTTTTCCTAATACCGCCAGGTAAATTTACTGTCAAACACCAGTGATTTTGTTACAATTTTTGTATACAATGTAGCGAGTGGCATCCACTTCATATTTGTCACATCTCATGCAATTCGATTGGGTTATTCGAATCGATTCGAAGCATAATTCATTCGAATCGATCCGAAGTACAATTTATTCGAAGCTTCCGTGAATAAAACTGACTGAATAAACCGGAATTTTCATTTTTAACCAAAATATGCAAATTAATTTTGGCCAAATTACATTTTGTCGTTGAAATGTTAAAATTGGTGATTAGTGCTCTTAGAAGTGTAGTGTAATAGTAATTATGGGATATTTGTTATTTTCATGGAATTTGTTAATCGAATGGGTTTCGAATTTCGAATTATTCGGGTTTCGTCCACCCTTAATCTCGTGGCAAGCATTGCGAACGTCATTGAATTGCAAGCAAATGTTTATAATATTGTGAAGTAATCGTTTCTGTTGTTTAAATTCTGATATTTAGAGAAAAAATTGGAATTTTAATATATCGCCATTTTTTACTGTTTTTTAACCAAAAAATAGGCGCTATAACATATAAATAAAGACAAAAATACTGATTTCGTACAGACTGGATCGAACCGATACAACCTTTCTGTCATCTGGTGAATGAGAACAATCTATGACGATGTTTTACAATCAAAAAAAAATTAAAAACAAAAAATTGCAAAATTGCAATGTATGTGGAATTTACACTTTACTAAACAAACAGGGCAAAAATAGTCAAAAGTTATGATCATAATGATCCAGCTGTGAAAATGGCATTAAAATATGCGTTGATATATTCTACTGAAGTTACGTCAGATATAGTGGCTGCACTTATTCAAATTATCTTAGGCTTTATATTTAAAAATGATTCTCTTTTGGCGCCATATTTTGGCTGTTTTATCATGATGTACGACAAAAAACTTTTTTGGTAAAGCTAGAAAAAAGATATTTTTTTGACATCGACCATAATGGCGTCATAATTCAACCCACCATACTTTTTATTATTCTGATTACTTTACTGTTGCGCAAATTTAGAGACTGCACTCCTGGGAAATATCTCAAATAGAACTGAATCGGCTGCAATAAAATGCGATGAAGGAAAAGAGATATGGTATCGCGACTTAGCATAAATGAATGAATGTTTCTCACAAAAGTATCATATTCCATTCCGAGATGAACTGAATAGCCGTCAGGTCTAAGACGAACATCTGGATGCCGACCATATTCAAGGAGCATTTCCATGTGTTCAATACTGTACAAATTAGCTGTCGAAGCGACTTGGTCGATGCATTTTTGTTCGGCTTCAGCAAATTTGTTTTGGCCGGGAATAATCCAAAAACATCTTCTATTGTAGATGACCTTATTTGACATGGTCCGACAAGGATGCTGAAAAGCTGTAAAACAGAAAAGTAATATGCTAACACAGTATATATGCTAACACAGCCATATTAAAAGATATACCGGTTGCATTCACTGTTCATTTGCAGTAACTGCTCATTTCTAAAATGAAATGTTCTGTAATATAAGTGGAATCGTATTATTATATTTCAGGTCTAATATCTCGGTGGAATAGCAAAGACAGTATTTCGTCCCACCTTTTTCGAATGTTATAAGTAACTTCTATTACAGGGTCAATTGGCCTTTCCAATCCCGATTCTATTTTTAAAATTTTTGACCAATGTTTTTCCATCTAGAGGATTAAAATGCTTGAAACATATTTGATTTTTGTTCAACAGTTTACCATAGGAAAACCGAATAAATCCACTTTCAAAGTGACCGCAGCAGACGTGTATTCGAATTTCAAGTCTAAAAATGGCATCTCTATTTATACACTGTGAAAAATGCAGCAATTTACTGTTCATTTGCAGTAACTGCTCATCTCTAAAATCAACCGCTTTGTTGAGATTTATGCCCATTATGGGCTGTTAATAGAACGCAACTCGGCGGTGCCCGTGTTGGCCGAAAAGTCGATTTTATAATTTCATTTCTATATCACTTAATAAAGTTGTTGTTCAAGAATTTACTGCATTTTAGTCGGAGTGTAACTAAACTATGAATCGATTCTTCACTTACCCTCCCCCGAAGAATAAATTAAAACCAACAGCAGTGCGAGAAGCCTTCTATTTTCCATGTTGTTATTTCCAAATATCAAATAGTGATGTCGACAAGTTATATACTGCTTAATAAATAGTGGATCGATATTTCTACCAACCTAGTCAATATATAGGAAATTTTCCGAATACCAGAACAAGAGATTACTGACCCAGTCGCATAATATTTCCCTGAACATGTTTCGTGAAGTGAGTCGCATTCTTTGCAAAGTTGCACTTGTAATATCAACTAATATATATCACGCGAAAATTGTCAAAAACGTCGAATTCGTAGTTTTTCTGACAAATTCTTTTTTACTGATTTTGAGGTGCTTCGAAAATTCAATCCATTAATTCATACTTCTCTAAATTATGGATCGAATTGATTGGTCATCCCTGTCCATAACTTGAGTAAAGTAACGATGTACGCATCTTAAGGATACATTCATCATGTATGAACCATGAATAAATCAAGGCACGGTCCATCCATGCACAATGCTAACAAAATTTACTTGAATCACAGTTTTTAATATAGATCCAACCAAATATAACGCGGTCCGGAGGAAATATAATATACATTTCGGTACCTACAACGCACGTGATATACACCAACTAATGTCCGATCTCAAATATAATATTTCAATTTCTCTCTAATGGAGATCGGCGTCAAAAGTTTTTGTTGGTCCCTAACACGCAATACTCTTTTTATCAAATTTAATTCGACTCGACAAAGTATTGCCGCTAAATATTATTCATATTTACCGTACCCCACCGACAAACATTTTGCAATAAATATTTAACGAAGACCGTGAGCGTGGATTTCTTATCTTAAAGGACACTGTTACGTATTTGATATTGCGTCATCAAGCACATTCTTACATCGTTCGACGTTGAACAAAGACTCATCCGGTTATAAAATTTCAAACAGAATTACGCATAAAAAGGGTTTGGAATGTTTCAATTTGTCGCCGAAGCCCAACAGAAAGAGAATTATTGGAACATTCGCACGTTTTTAGAGGGTGTGTTTATTAACCATTTTATCGCATATAATCACAACATTTGGACTGTAAATTTAATCCACATATTTTCGGATTTACCACCTATTCAATGATATATTTATAATTAACCTATCGTTTGTGATCAAGGAAATTCAAGGTTTAAAGTCGACCTGTTTTCCAGACACGCGAAAAACACTATAGTGTGTTTCAGGATTCAAGGAATGCAATACTTCCAAAATTGAAACCAGATTTTTGAAGAGCGCTTCAGTTGTGCGTTATATCAACAGTCCATAATTGTATAAAGTTGATGTAGAAGTATTGGATGGTTCTCCCATCGCCCTGGGCAAACACACTCTGTTCACTTTATGATAGTGACTCAGTTTTCCCTGAGCTTATTTTCTACCTCAACTTCTTGATACATTTCTATGTAGCCCAATATGAAAGTTTATTTTTTCGAAATTGACTTGCTTTCCAGGCATTTCAATCTAGCCCAATAAGAAATTTTATCTTGTGAAGCATGAGCCACAGATGGACCGCGCCTGAATGGCGCAAACTATCAGCGACCCATGCTTGACAAAACATCATTGATAAAAATATATATCCTCCTAATCTGTTCTCCTTGCCAATTCTTTCGAAAAAGCTCACATCTACAGGTAATTAACGCCAGTAACTGATGCGATTTTCTTGTTAATGTGTATATTGAACTGTTGTTTAATTTGTACTGATAGCCAGAGGCATTATATTTGGTTAAACATTGGCTCCGTCCGTAGTTGGTACCATTCACGAATTTTTCAATTCAGAATTATTTTGAAATTGTTCTGTACTGAAAATGACGTTTCCAAATTAAAATTAAAATCGATGTGAGTGCGCATACCAATCCTATGTAACCAAACAAATACTCAATCAAAACGATTTAGTAAATCGTTCGAAGCAAAATCGATTCAACTGCGGCAATTCCGGGAAAATACTATGCGTTTTAGTGATGAAAAAGCTTTGTTTTATTGAAATTCACTCTGATAAAGGCCGGAATCAGTGCCTAAAAGAACCCAACAAATGACCACTTAATAACAAGGAGCTACTATAAGATGTAATACCAGCAACTAACTCTGAGAAAAAACTTCCTAAATTATTATAATCGGTGTGGTAAAGTGCGGCGTGTGGTATCTGCTCTGGGCGTTGGAAAGACCATTTACCCATTTTTGATATTTCTCAAATTTAAAAGTACTAAGAATAACATTATGTCACCTCTGTACTCCCAAACTATGCTAATCATTACCTATTGCAAACCTTAACGCCGTTATTTGTCGTTGCGATGTTAAACAAAATAAAATACTTGATAAAGAAATGGTTACAAACATGGTATTTATAATTGTATCATACAACACACATGCAAAGAAATGACAGATACCACAAACTACGCTTTACTATGGTGATTCAGATCCGTTTGAGATGTTATACATTTAGAGTGCAGCTGCTTGCACTGCATCACTTAGTAGCTCTCTTTCCTATTGAGTGACCGTTAGTTCGTTCCTTTAAGGCTCTGCTACAGCCTTTGCTCAAAGTAAATTTCAATGAAAAAATCCTTTTAATCTATTATTATAATACATTGCTAACCATTACCATTATATAAACTCAAAGCCATACCGAAACAATGACTCAATGTTTGACATTACATACAATCTATTTTCTATTCTAAAAATATTTTATTTTGTAGATTTTCAAAATGATAATAAAAAACATGTCCAATGATGATTGTGATCTGCGGAAGTGAAGCACATTCCTTAAATCTATTTTATCGACGCAGCCTTATAACATTCATCGAGTGAATTTCGTTTATAATATCGAACGGATCGGCATTTGTTAACACAAAGAATGTCGCTATTAGGGTTTTAATTATTCTTCTCGTGGAAGGAATTAGCGCAGTGGTTCGAATCGATTCGAAACACAGGTTCTTTGAATCGTGAACTGGTCTTACATATGAAACAATTTGAAATAAATTTGAATTATCACATGGTAGTTACAAATGCAATCAAAATATTAGAATATTGGCGAAATGAATTTGCGCTATCCAAGAGAAAGTGTTAATAAAAGTGCATCATCTTTTAAATTTTTTTTCATTAGTGTTTGACAACTCCTGCGAAGCAGATTTGAGTCCCAAATAACTTTGTATTAGTCTGAACAAATTGAGGTTTTTTGTGTCTCCGGTTAGCTCAAAAAATTACGTGCTAAGCAAAATATTTGAAACACTTACTATCGCCAGCGGAAGTTGCTTTATTGTGAATTTTCCTCTACAGAATATATCTATGACATGCGCACCCCAAATCGTTCCACCCAGAGCGATATAACTCGACCGGCCATGGTTCGTAATTGCGCTCCAGCGGTCGAGCGCGAATGTTAATAACCGCTTGCTCCATTCGGTGATAAAAATTGATAGACTAAGGAGAAAATCTCGAACTAAATGGGTAACGTCGGGGTGTTGAACAGTTAAGAAAAACATTGACGCTTCTTGATTTGAAATACAACATGTATTCTTTTGTTGTGGTTTTTTTCAAAAAGTGGTTTTTATTTTGTCCCGGATGCGCCACGGACGGACCGCGCCTCGACGGCTCGTTTCACCAGTCACCCTGCATCTTTTGACAGAAATTTTCGAAATGTCTTGGATGTCATAGCTTAAGACTCATACAATGTATGCTTATTTATTATCAAACTAACGAATATATATCACACGAAAATTGTCAAAAACGTCGAATTCGTAATTTTTCAGACAAATTCTTTTTCATTGATTTTGAAATGCTTCGGAAATTCAATCCATTGGTTTCTACTTCTCTGAATTGTGGATCGAATTGATTGGTCATCCCTGTCCATAACTTTAGTAACGATGTACGCATTTTAAGGATACGTTTATCATGTATGAACCATGAACAAATCAAGGCACGTTCCATCCATGTACAATGGTAACAAAATTTAATTGAATCACAGTTTTTAATAGAAATCCAACTTTGTTTGGAAAAAAGATGTCAGATATGACACGGCCCGGAGGAAATGTAATATATATATCCGGTACCTACAACGCACGTGATATACACCAACTACTGTCCGATCTCAAATATAATATTTCTATTTCTCTCTGATGGAGATCGGCGTCAAAAGTTTTTATTGGTCCCAAACACGCAATACGTTTTTTTATGAAATTTAATTCGACTTGACAAAGTATTGCTGCTAAATGTTATTCATATTTACCGTACCCCGCCGAACTCGACAAACATTTTGCAATAAATATTTAACGAAGCCCGTGAGCGTGGATTTCTTATCTTAAAGGACACTGTTACGTATTTGATATTGCGTCGTCACGCACATTCTTACGTCGCTGGACGTTGAACAAACTTATTGATACATTTCTATGTAGCCCAATATGGAAGTTTATTTTTTCAAACATGAGCCACAGGTGGACCGCGCCTAAACGGCGCAATCTATCAGCGACCCATGCTTGACAAAACATCTACATCTACAGATGATTAACGCCAGTAACTGATGCGATTTTCTTGCGGATGTTTATGCAAACTACTTTACGCCACTATTTACAATTGTCTTCCCATCCTGACTCCTAATTCTAGAAGAAGATTGACAGTTGGACGTCTCCATACGAAATCTTTTCGTTAAACATAGACGGTTTCCACATAACAATATATTCAATGAATATAGACAATGTTATAAGAATATGATGATTATAGACAATATTAATTACATTTTCCCCAAAGTTCCACGCGATTTCATTCAGCTTTGTCTAAGCGAGATCAAGCAGACTTTTTATCTTGCAAGTCGCACACCGGCTATAAAAATTCGAACAAAATTACTCATAAAAATGGTTTGAAATGCCGCGAAAACGTTTCGAAGTTATCATCGTAAAGGAAATATTTTAACGCGCACGGCCACGTTTCAATTTGTCGCCGAAGCCCAACAAAAGGGGAATTGTTGGAATATTTGAACGAATTTAGAGAGTGCGTTTTATAATCATTCATCCCATATAATCACAGAATTTAGATTTCAAATTATATTTGCATAGTTTCGCGTTTTCCAGCTCTTCTGAGATATATTTGTAATTAACCTATCTTTAATGATCAAGGAAATTCTAGCTTTTAAAGTCGACTTGTTTTCCAGACATTCCTATCTAGCCCAATAAGAAATTTATTTTGTCAAGCATGAGCCACAGGTGGAACGCGACAAAACAGCATTGATAAAAATAGATATCCTCCTAATCTGTTCTACTTGCTAATTCTTTCGAGAAAGCTCACATCTACAGGTAATTAACGCCAGTAACTGATGCGATTTTCTTGTGAATGTGTATATTGACCTGCTGTTTATGGAAACTATATTAATAATATATCTTTAGTTAAACATTGGCCCCGCCCGTAGTTGGTACCATTCATGAATTTTTCAATTCAGAATTATTTTGAAGTTGTTTTGTACTGAAAATGACGTTTCCAAAATAAAAATAGAATCCGATGTGAGTCATTTAAATCAATTTAGTAAATTGTTCGAAGCAAAATCGATTCCGATAAAATATCCTGCGATTTAGTGATGAATAAGCTTTGTTTTATTGAAATTCATCCTGATAAAGGCCGGAATCGGTGCCTAAAAGGAACCAACAAATGACCACTTAATAACAAGAAGCTACTATAAGATGTAATACCAGCAACTAACTCTGAGAAAAAACTTCCTAAATTATTATAATCGGTGTGGTAAAGTGCGGCGTGTGGTATCTGCTCTGGGCGTTATAACATTCATCGCGTGAATTTCGTTTATAATATCGAACGGTCGGCATTTGTTAACACAAAGAATGTCGCTATTAGGGTTTTAATTATTCTTCTCGTGGATAGAATTAGCGCAGCGGTTCTTTGAATCGAGAACTGGTCTTACGGATAAACAATTTGAAATAAATTTCAATTATTACATGGTAGTTACAAATGCAATCAAAATATTAGAATATTGGCGAAATGAATTTGCGCTATCCAAGAGAAAGTGTTAATAAAAGTGCATCATCTTTTAAATTTTTTTTCATTAGTGTTTGACAATTCCTGCGAAGCAGATTTGAGTCCCAAAAAATTCTATATTAGTCTGAACAAATTGAGGTTTTTTGTGTCTCCGGTTAGCTCAAAAAAATTACGCGCTAAGCAAAATATTTGAAACACTTACTATCGCCAGCGGAAGTTGCTTTATTGTGAATTTTCCTCTACAGAATATATCTATGACATGCGCACCCCAAATCGTTCCACCCAGGGCGATATAACTCGACCGGCCATGGTTCGTAATTGCGCTCCAGCGGTCGAGCGCGAATGTTAATAACCGCTTGCTCCATTCGGTGATAAAAATTGATAGACTAAGGAGAAAATCTCGAACTAAATGGGTAACGTCGGGGTGTTGAACAGTTAAGAAAAACATTGACGCTTCTTGATTTGAAATACAACATGTATTCTTTTGTTGTGGTTTTTTTCAAAAAGTGGTTTTTATTTTGTCCCGGATGCGCCACGGACGGACCGCGCCTCGACGGCTCGTTTCACCAGTCACCCTGCATCTTTTGGCAGAAATTTTCGAAATGTCTTGGATGTCATAGCTTAAGAACTCATACAATGTATGCTTATTTATTATCAAACTAACGAATATATATCACACGAAAATTGTCAAAAACGTCGAATTCGTATTTTTTCAGACAAACTCTTTTTCATTGATTTTGAAATGCTTCGGATATTCAATCCATTGGTTTCTACTTCTCTGAATTGTGGATCGTATTGATTGGTCATCCATGTCCATAACTTTAGTAACGATGTACGCATTTTAAGGATACATTAATCATGTATGAACCATGAACAAATCAAGGCACGGTCCATCCATGTACAATGGTAACAAAATTGAATTGAATCACAGTTTTTAATAGAAATCAAACTTTGTTTGGAAAAAAGATGTCAGATATGACACGGCCCGGAGGAAATTTAATATACATATCGGTACCTACAACACATGTGATATACACCAACTACTGTCCAATCTCAAATATAATATTTCAATTTCTCTCTGATGGAGATCGGCGTCAAAAGTTTTTGTTGGTCCCTAACGCGCAATATTTTTTTTATCAAATTTAATTCGACTCGACAAAGTATTGCCGCTAAATGTTATTCATATTTACCGTACCCCGCCGAACTCGACAAACATTTTGCAATAAATATCAACGAAGCCCGTGAGCGTGGGTTTCTTATCTTAAAGACCCTGTTACGTATTTGATATTGCGTCGTCACGCACATTCTTACGTCGCTGGACGTTGAACAAACTTTTTGATACATTTCTATGTAGCACAATATGGAAGTTTATTTTTTTAAACATGAGCCACAGGTGGACCGCGCCTAAACGGCGCAATCTATCAGCGACCCATGCTTGACAAAACATCGACATCTACAGATGATTAACGCCAGTAACTGACGCGATTTTCTTGCGGATGTTTATGCAAACTACTTTACGCCACTATTTATAATTGTCCTCCCATCCTGACTCCTAATTCGAAAAGAAGATTGACAGTTGGACGTCTCCATACGAAATCTTTTCGTTAAACATAGACGGTTTCCACATAAGAATATATTCAATGATTATAGACAATGTTATAAGAATATGATGATTATAGACAATATTAATTACATTTTTCACAAAGTTCCACGCAATTTCATTCAGCTTTGTTTAAGCGAGATCAAGCAGACTTTTTATCTTGAAAGTCGCACACCGGCTATAAAAATTCGAACCAAATTACTCATAAAAATGGTTTGAAATGCGGCGAAAACGTTTCGAAAATATCATCCCAAAGGAAATATCCTAACGCGTACGGTCACGTTTAAATTTGTCGCCGAAGCCCAACAAAAGGGGAATTATTGGAATATTTGAACGTATTTAGAGAGTGTGTTTTATAGTCATTTATCCCATATAATCACAGAATTTAGATTTCAAATTATATTTGCGTAGTTTCGCGTTTTCCAGCTTTTCTGGGATATATTTATAATTAACCTATCTTTTAGGATCAAGGAAATTCGAGCTTTTAAAGTCGACTTGTTTTCCAGACATTCCTATCTAGCCCTATAAGAAATTTTATTTTGTCAAGCATGAGCCACAGGTGGAACGCGACAAAACAGCATTGATAAAAATAGATATCCTCCTAATCTGTTCTACTTGCTAATTCTTTCGAGAAAGCTCACATCTACAGGTAATTAACGCCAGTAACTGATGCGATTTTCTTGTGAATGTGTATATTGACCTGCTGTTTAATTTGTACTGATAGCCAGAGGCATTATGGCAACTATATTAATAATATATCTTTAGTTAAACATTGGCCCCGTCCGTAGTTGGTACCATTCATGAATTTTTCAATTCAGAATTATTTTGAAGTTGTTTTGTACTGAAAATGACGTTTCCAAAATAAAAATAGAATCGATGTGAGTGCGCATACCAATCCTATGCAACCAAACAAATACTCATTTAAATCGATTTAGTAAATTGTTCGAAGCAAAATCGATTCCGATAAAATACCATGCGTTTTAGAGATGAAAAAGCTTTGTTTTATTGAAATTCACTCTGATAAAGGCCGGAATCAGTGCCTAAAAGGACCCAACAAATGACCACTTAATAACAAGGAGCTACTATAAGATGTAATACCAGCAACTCAGTCTGAGACGAAAACTTCCTAAATTATTTGAATCGGTATGGTAAAGTGCGGCGAATGGTATTTGCTCTGGACGTTGGAAAGACCATTCACAACTTCTTGATATTTCACAATTTTAAAATACTAAGATTTGTATTTTGATTCTCGAAAAACAAAGAAAAGCATTATGTGATCTCTGTGCTCTCCAACTATGCTAACCAACACCAATAGCAAACCTCAACGACATACAACACACATGATAAGGAGTGGTAGATAGCTTTAAAATCGCCCAGGGCAGATACCACATACTGCACTTTGCTATGGAGATTCAGATCCGTTTCGGATTTTACACATTTAGAGTGCAGCTGTTGGTACTTCATCTTTTAATAGCTTTCCTTCCTATTGAGTGACAGTTAGTTCGTTCCTTTTACACACTGCTACAGCCTTTGCTCTGGGTGAATTTCAATGAAAAAATCCTTTTAATCTATTATTATAATACATTGCTAACCATTACCATTTCAAAACTCAAAACCATGCCGAATCAACATAGAATCTTTTTTTCTATTCTAAGAATATTTGATTGTGTAGATTTTCAAAATGATAATAAAAAACATGTCAAATGATGTTTGTCATCTGCGGAAGTGAAGCACATTCCTTAAATCTATTTTTATCGACACAGCCTTATGACATTCTTCGCGTGAGTTTCGTTTATAATATCGAACGTTCGACATTTGTTAACACAAAAAATGGTTCCATTTGGGTTTTAATTACTCTTCTCGTGGATAGAATTAGCGCAGCGGTTCTTTGAATCGTGAACTAGTATTACGGATAAAACAATTTGAAATAAATTTGAATTATCACATGGTAGTTGCAAAGGCAATCAAAATATTAGGATGTTGGCGAAATGTATTTGCGCTATCCGAGAGAGAAAGTGTTGATAAAAGTGCATCATCTCCAGCGCTTTTTTTTTATTAATGTTCAACAATTTCTATCTGCAAAGCTGATTTGAGTCCCAAATAATTCTATATTAGTCTGAACAAATTGAGGTTTTTTGTGTCTCCGGTTAGCTCAAAAATTTACGTGGTAAGCAAAATATTTGAAATACTTTCCTTCGCCAACGAAAGTTACTTTTTTGTGAATTTTCCTCTACAGAACATAAGCGCTTGCTCTATTTGGTGATAAAAATTGATAGACCGAAGAGAAAATCTCGAACTAAATGTGTAACGTCATTGTGTTGAACAGCGAAGAAAAACATTGACCCTTCTGGATTTGAAATACAATATGTATTTTGTTGTTGTTGTTGTTGTTTTTCAAAAAGGAGTTTTATTTTGTCCAGGATGCGCCACAGACAGACCGCGCATCGACGGCGCGTTCCACCAGTCACCCATACTTAACAAAACATCTTTTGGCAGAAATTTTCTAATTGGCTTGACACTCGACCTAGATGGAACGTTGATAAGTCAAAGAAAAGGGTGCAAATGAACAGAAAATATTACTTTATTTGATAATAATGTCTAATGAAGTAATGAAAATTGTCAAAAACGTCGAATTTATAGTTTTTCAGACGAATTCTTTTTTAAGGATTTTATGGATATGGATCGATGTACGCATCTTCAGGATACATTTATCAGGTATGAACCATGAACAAATCAAGGCACGGTCCATCCATGTGCAATAATAACCATGCAATGTGTAACAAAACTTAATTGAATGACGATTTTTATTAAAAATCCAACGTTGTTTGAAAAAAGGATGTTAGATATGACACGGTTAGTATGAAATGTAATATATATTTCGGTACCTACAACGCACGTGATATACACCAACTACTGGGCGATCTCAAATATAATATTTCTAATTCTCTCTAATGGATCGAAAGTTCTTATTGATCCCAAACACGCAATATTTTTTTTTATCAAATTTAATTCGATTCGACAAAGCATTGCCGGTAAATGTTATTCATATTACTATGATTATTATGTTATTCCTATTTACCGCAATCTTACGTTATTCGAGAATCTATTTGACGCAAAGACGCACACCGGCTATGAAATTTCGAACAAAAGTACCCGCAAAAATGTTTCAATTTTATCATCAGAGAGGAAATATCCCAGCGCCCACGATCACGTTTTATTTTGTCGCCGAAGCCCAGTAGAAAGGGAATTATTGGAATATTTGAACGTTTTGAGAGGGTGTGTTTAATAACCATTTTATCGCTTATAATCACAATATTCGAACTTCAAATTATATCCGCGTATTTTTTGCGTTTTCCAGCTATCCTGTGATATATTTATAATTAAAATATCTTTTGTGATCAAGGAAATTCATGGTTTTAGAGTCGACCCGTTTCCCAGACACGCGGAAAACACTATGGTTTTTTTGTACCTGAGTTGAAATTGAAGTTGTTTTGTACCGGAAATGACGCTCCAAATTGAAATTAGACTCGATGTGAGTACGTATCCCAATCCTATACAAGCAAACAAACAACCATTCAAACCGAGTGGGTCAATTGTTCGATGTAAAATCGATTCAACTTCGATAATTCCGGAAAAATATCATGCGGTTTAGTGATGAAAAAGCTATGTTTTATTGAGAATCAATAAAAGATAAAGGCCGGAATCGGGGATTGAGAGAAACCAACAAATGGCCACTTAATAACAAAGAGCTACTATAAAATGTAATACCAGCAACTGCACTCTGGGAAGAAAACTTCCTAAATTATTTGAATCGGTATGGTGAAGTGCGGCGAGTGGTATTTGCCCTGGACGTTGGAAAGACCATTCACACCTTTTTGATATTTCCCAAATTTGAAAATACTGAGATTGCTATTTTTGTAACATCTGCACCTCAAATCATTCTACCCAGGGCGAAATAACTCGACCGACCATGGTTCGTAATTACGCACCAGCAGCCGAGCGCGAATATTAATAAGCGCTTGCTCTATTTAGTGATAAAAATTGATAGACTAAGGAGAAAATCTCGAACTAAAACGTTGAGGTGTTTGAACAGCGAAGAAAAACAGTAATTCTTCTGGATTTGAAATACTCTCGACCCCTCGACCTAGATGACATGTTGATAAGTCAAAGGAAAGGGTGCAAATGAAGAGAAAATATTACTTTATTTGGTGATAATGTGTAATGACGTTTGAAAATTACGATGTCATAGCTTAAGAACCCATACAATGTATGCTTACGTATTATCAAACTAACGAATATATATCACACGAAAATTACCAAAAACGTCGAATTCGTAGTTTTTCAGACAAATTCTTTTTTACTGATTTTGAGATGCTTCGGAAATTCAATCCATTAATTCATACTTCTCTAAATTATGGATCGAATTGATTGGTCATTCCTGTCCATAACTTGAGTAACGATGTACGCCTTTTGAGGATACATTTATCATGTATGAACCATGAACAAATCAAGGCACGGTCCATCCATGTACAATGGTAACAAAACTTAATTGAATTACAGTTTTTAATAGAAGTCCAACCTTGTTCCATTTAGATTTCAAATTATGTTTACATTTTTGCGCGTTGTCCAGATTTTCTGTAATACATTCATAATTAACCTATCTATTGTGATTAAGGAAATTCAAGCTTTTAAAGTCGACCTGTTATTATTATAATACATTGCTAACCATTATCATTTTCAAAACTACATACAATCTATTATTTTCGCGGAATATTTTATTGTGTAGATATTAGAAGTGATAATTAAAAACATTTCAAATGATAAATGCCATCTGCGGAAGTCAAGCGCATTCCGTGAATCTATTTATATCGACACATGTTCATTGAATCGTGAACTGGTCTTGAATTATCACATGGTAGTTACAAATGCAATCAAAATATTAGAATGTTGGCGAAATGTATTTGCGCTATCCGAGAGAAATTGTTGATAAAAGTGCATCATCTCCAGCGCTTTTTTTTTATTAGTGTTCGGGAATTCCTATTTGTGAAGTTAATTTGAGTCCTAAATGACTCTGTATTGGTCTGAACAAATTGAGGTTTTTTGTGTCTCCGGTTAGCTCAAAAAAATTACGTGGTAGGCAAAATATTTGAAACACTTTCTACAAAAATACTTCTATAACATCTGCACCCCAAATCATTCCTCCCAGGGCGATTAACTCGACCGGCCATGGTTCGTAAGTGCACTCCAGCGGCCGAGAGCGAATTTTAATAACCGATTGCATTATTCGGTGATAGAAATTGATAGACTAAGGTGAAAATCTCTAACTAAATGGGTAACGTCAAGGTGTTGAACAGCGAAGAAAATCACTGACATTTGTGGATTTGAAATGCAATATTTTTTTTTGTGTTTGTTTTTTTTTAAAAAGGAGTTTTATTTTGGCAAGATTGCTCCACAGACGGAACGCGTCTCGACGTCGCGTTCCTCCAGTCACCCATACCTAACAAAACTTTTTTTGGCAGAAATTTTTTAATTGGCTTGACACTCGACCTAGATGACACGTTGATAAGTCAAAGGAAATGGTTCAAATGAACAGTAAATTTACTTTATTTGGTAATAATTTATTTGTAATGGAACAAAGGTGAAATAAAAAGACGCTGTTACGTATTTGACGTTGCGTCATCACGCACATCCTTACGTCGCTCGAAAATCTAGTTGAGCCAAAGACGCACACCGGCTTTGAAATTTCGAACAAAATTCCCCATAAAAATAGTTGGTGGGGGAAGTAATCCGTAAGCGGTGCTTACGTGAACCACTTTGCGCTGGCGAGGCGTCCAATAGACGTGATCATTTCTATCGGGATTCGAATCTTCGTCAGAACGATCATATAAGCGTAATTCGAAGCGTATTACCAACGCTTTAGCGATTCAGCTAAACGGGCATAGATCACAATGGACTGTAAGGGTAAGGGGCAGTCTTCCACTAACAACTGAGATCCTCAACGCGCTATTATTTTTTTTTTCGAAAGAAACCTCCCACTGCCACTGATATTGCATGGACAGGAAATGTTAACAAGATACTTATTCTGCTTCAAATGCTCAAATAATGGAATCACAAGAGGGCGACTCAGAGGACGGGGTTCGACTTATGGCCTAGTCGTTGCTTTCAGCAAGCCACTTTGTGGATGGCTGTAACGTAAATCCGATGCACGACAAAGGTCCGAATCTAATGGTTATTGGGTATATGAACCCGCAAAAGCCATAAAATATAATTCGAAAAAACTCATTTTTATACCCCTGGATCGTTAAAAACAACAAAATATTCCTTCCGGTAAGTTATCAATAACGATGGCAGAATTATAATTTAAAATTTTTACGAGTACATGTTTCTGGCAACACAATTATATAGGACGTGGCTAAAATAAAGAAATATTAAACAAAAGACTTATTCTTTTTCCAAGGTACAAACAATCGTATCGCTAGATGACGCCTCAGAGGACGGAATCCACTTGATTACTCAGTCCGATGAGCTCCGATGCTCGGTAGTTTAAACATTCAGCGCGTTCTTCAGAAATTCGCAGGTAAATATATGGCACACATTACCCAATTTCACGTAATAAAACGATAAATTTTGCGATATACTCTCATTGGTTGTTCATTTAACATTTAAAAGCTCAACATTCAGAATAGTGTTGGTAATTCTAAGTAAAAATACAGATTTTCCCCAACTTTAACCAGGTACTTCAAAACTTAACTCAGTATCTGGCTCAAAAATTAAGTATCTGGTATAAAAAAAATAAGCAAGTTAAACATCCCGTTGATAAAATGTTTGTTAAATAGACATTCGGTGATTTCAATCTTCAAATCTATTAAAAATGTCTAAAATGCAGCAAAACGAGGATTGTCTAGTATAGCTGTTTTTAAGCCAGGTATCACCCAATTTTAAATTTAAAACTAAGTTACTATAACAACGACTGACATATCAGTGTCGCAATTCATCAATAAATAAAAAAAATTGCCAAAAAAGTAGTCTTTGAATAGTATATATATCATCCGTTAACTGACCAAACCTATGTTTGATAATTATTTTATCAAGCAGTCATCTGTCAATAGGTATAGAACTCGATCAGTATCACAATTCTTTCTATTGTTCCTAGATGTAACTTGAGGCACACTGAAGGTACACTCAAGCATCTCGGTGTGAAATTTTGGAACGATTCCCCTTTCCATCTCAAAAGATTATCATATCCGAGTTTTAAAACTAAAATGCGTAATCATCTTAGGTTATCGTACTCTGTGTGAATGTCCTACCATTTTCTCCGCAAGTTCCAAATGTTTGTCTCTTTATGAATCCAGCATTTCATTGATCCAAGCATCTTGTTCAATCAGCCTGTAAAACACATTTTTATTCACTGTGTCAAATTTTACATGTTTCCCATTTACAGTTTTATTGTAGCCCAATCAAGTGCCAACACCGTCATGCTAGCGGGGAACTGATTCCGGCCTTTATCAGAGTGAATTTCAATAAAACAAAGCTTTTTCATCACTAAAACGCATGGTATTTTCCCGGAATTGTCGAAATTGAATCGATTTTGCCTCGAACAATTTACTAAATCGATTTAAATGAGTATTTGTTTGGTTGCACAGGATTGGGATGCGCACTCACATCGATTCTATTTTTATTTTGGAAACGTTTTCAGTAAAAAACAACTTCAAAATAATTCTGAATTGAAAAATTCGTGAATGGTACCAACTACGGACGGAGCCAATGTTTAACCAAAAATATATTATATAAAATAGCCTCCATAATGCCTCTGGTTATCAGTACAAATTAAACAACAGTTCAATATACACATTCACAAGAAAATCGCATCAGTTACTGGCGTTAATTACCTGTAGATGTGAGCTTTTTCGCAAGTATTGGCAAGTAGAACAGATTAGGTGCATGTATCTATTTTGATTAATGATATTTTGTCACGCATGGCCATGGGTCGCTGATAGATTGCGCCGTGTAGGCGCGGTTCACCTGTGGCTCATGCTTGACAAAATAAAGTTTCTTATTGGGCTAGATAAGAATGTATCAATAAGTTGATAAGTTGATAGTGTTTTCGCGTGTCTGGAAAACAGGTCGACTTTAAAAGCTGGAAAACGCAAAAATATGTGGATTTAATGTGATGTCTGGATATTGTGATTATATGCGATCAGATGGGTATGAGAGACACACTCTAAAAACATTAAAATAATAATAATCCAATAATTCACTTGCGAGACAATACTTTGTCGAGTCGAATTAAATTTGATAAAAAGAGTATTGCGTATTTGAGACCAACAAAATCTTTTGACGTCGATCTCCATTGGAGAGAAATAGAAATATTATATTTGAGATCGCCCAGTAGTTGGTGTATATCACGTCCGTTGTAAGTACCGAAATATATATTACATTTCATCCTAACCGTGTCATATCTAACATCCTTTTTTCAAACAAGGGTGGATTTTTATTAAAAATCGTGATTCAATTAAGTTTTGTTACTATTGCACCTCGATGGACCGTGCCTTGATTTGTTCATGGTTCATACATGATAAATGTATCCTCAAAAGGCGTACATCGTTACCCAAGTTATCGACAGGGATGACCAATCAATTCGCTCCATAATTTAGAGAAGTATGAATTAATGGATTGAATTTCCGAAGCATCTCAGAATCAATAAAAAAGAATTTGTCTGAAAAACTATGAATTCGACGTTTTTGACAATTTTTTTGTGATATATATTCGTTAGTTTGATAAAACGTAAGCATACATTATATGGGTTCTTAAGCTATGACATCGTAATTTCCATACTTCATTACACATTATTATCAAATAAAGTAAATTTACTGTTCATTTGCACTCTTTTTTATATTTCTTCATTTTTCTTACATTCTATATAATTGTGTAATTAGAAGCATCTGAACTGAACATCAAAAACATCTCATCTCTCTCACGGAAAGGAAACTTCAATCTTTGCAAATGTGGATGCTTCTTCGCGACTTCCGTAAGAGGTGTTAAAGGATGCAACGTAGTCACACAAAACACCGATTCCTGAGTACAAGCAATGTTATCAGCTGTAGTAATTCCTTTTAAGCGGAAACTTACTTCTGTATAATGGAGATTGTCTTGTTGAAAAACTCCCCCCAGTTTCATTTTGCCTTTTGATCCTTCTAGAGCCAAATCTTCCCCCAATGTCTGTGTGACAATGAAATATATCACTTTACAAAGTTACTAGGAAAGTATACGAAACCCTGGCACACAAGCGCACAAAGTCCTTGTCACAACGTCTCCGAATTGTTTCAATTTTATTTTTATTTTCAAGGTATTTTTAAACTCATTATAATATTCGACCGTGACTAATAATAGGCATATTCCCATGTGAAATTTTATTTTGTCATGCATGAGTCACAGAGGAATCACGTCTCAATGAAATGAAATTGCATCATTACATGAATATGATACATTTTCTGCAATCGAAGTCCGATATTTTCCATCAAAGCAGCCCTTGGCATAAAGAGGTGGCAGATCGGATTTAGAAGCCAGGATTAAACGTAAAGAAACCGAGTCCTATGATGCTAATATTTATTTAATTCGTTAACATATAAACCGGGTAAACAAAAAAAGATTCAATAATGGCGCTTGGAGTGTAATAAAAAGCATATTCACTCTACCATGTTTTATCAAGCATGATCCAGCGACGAATAGTCCCTTTGAGGCGCTATCTTTCAGTGGCTCATGCTCAACAAAATTCCAATGTCAGATGTTTTATTACCGTCATGGTGGAGTGCGTCGACAGGTCGTGTAATTGTGAATTAGATTGGAATTGGTATGGGTTTATCAAGTACTAAGACTTTAGGGAGATTTCTTAAAATTATAGTGCTTGGTTTCCTTGTGATAGTTGTTCTACTTTTGATCAATTATAAAAAAGAGGCAGTTTTTAATAAAAGTACAGGCTGATGTGACCCAGCAAACAATAGTCAAGAACATTTTAACAACGACAGAGAATTACAGAGACAATGCAAGAAATATCGCAGCGAAAGAAACCCAACGATATAATAAACAAAAAGCGATTGTAATATTTTCAGGCTTCAGAACTGGATCGACATTTTTGGGAGAATTTTTTAATCAGAATCCGGGAGTTTATTACTTGTTCGAGCCATTGCACGTCGACGAAAAATTACAGAAAAATCTTTTGAAAGATTTGCTGAGATGTGATTATTCCAGAGTTCCAGAAATCTACAAATCAAGAAGCAATGAATCTGACCGATATCTCCGATGTAAATATAATATTTGTTTTCCTTGGCTAAGTAATTTTCTATGGAGAAATACAAATCTTTGTGTCAATAAACAACCGTATTGTGGATCGTATGCTTTAGATACAAATGTTCTTGAAAAAGTTTGTACTCAAAGTCTGGCAACGGTTGTTAAACTTGTTAAATTGAACCATTTGAGCGAACTTGAACATATTTTATTAGATCCTGATTTGGATGTTAAAGTTATACATCTTGTGAGAGATCCAAGACCTGCGATTCCTTCACGTTTGAAGATGTCTGATATGACCAATAAGAAAAGCTCAAAAGCGGGAAATCCAGATCCAAAAAGATATGAAATATCAGCTGAATATTTATGCAGGTTTTACGAAAGAAACATTCTTTATGCCAAGAACTGCGTCGATGGAACATATCGTACTTCGATTGCAGAGAAAGCATCATATTCATGTAATAATACAATTTCTAAAGCTTGGCAGCAAAGATACATGCGTATATCCCATGAATATATCAGCGAAAATCCTTTAGATTTCTTAAGACAAATATACAATTATGTTGGGATTAACTTCGACAGAAATGTGGAGGAATGGGTATCTCGTCACACAGCTAATACAACTGATAAAATTGAAAAGAAAAACTCTGCTGACAAATTTTTTGGAACTTCAAGAAATTCTATGAAAACTTTAAACGCTTGGAGATTGAAAGAACAATTTGTAAATGTAGAAATTATTCAAAAATCTTGCTCGTATGCAATGGAAAGTCTCGGATACATAAAAGCAGAAAATGAAATTCATCTGCAAAACATTTCGTACAGTTTATATGATATTAAACAGGGTCTTTATCGAGGTTGATAATTCGAAACTAATTCAGTGCAAATTCAGGTTTTGATTGACTTTTAGAGATGTATGACGTAGTTTCAAGCAAGTATGTACACTAATCTACTTAGCATTTAAAATATCAATTTCATAATATTAAATATAATCAAATCCCTGCGCGTATCTATCAATGTTTGTTTTAAATTTAAATTGTTATTCATTCAAGTTATGTAACATAGAGTGTAGCATTGAACATTTACCTTTGATATAAAATTCAAGTTACGTAATCATAACTCAATATCAATACTTTCATGGCCACTGACCATTTCTTGAACACAAAAATGAGATCAATGCAACATGTATATTGAGAAATAGCGGAATCAGTAACGAAATTCTGCTGTTTCATACCCTGGACAGAGAAATGCATATGAGGAATTGTTATGTTTAAGCTGTGTTAAGTTCGTCCTATCCACATATTATATGTCGAAATTTTTTTCGTGATTGGTGTCGAGAAGGCTGTCCGCTATATTTGATTCCATTTTTTTTATATCGCTGATTTAATAAAGTTTAATTTTAGTGCGGATATGTGAATCTTATTATATTAGATACTTGTCTACGTACTTGTGTGTGTGCTGTTAGTTCACAGTGTATATTGAATCTGAAAAATATTGTGAAAACATTTTTTGTTAAGTATGTGTCACTGATGGATCGCGTCATTGAGACGCCATTCACCTGTAATTCAAGCTCAACAATATAAAATTTCTGTTGAGAATGTGCCTATGTCACAACTAAATGTTATATTGAATTCTTAAATACCTCTAAAATAAAATTAAAATTGAAACAATTCGGAGACGTTGAGACAAGGACTTTGTGCGCTTGTATGCCAGGGTTTTGTATACTTTCATTATAACATTGTAATGTAATACATTCACTCGTATCGTCTTTTGTGTCGGAAGTTGTGTCAAAATAAACTGTCTATTCTATAGTGAATAGATATAAACAAACCGTCAAGCGCGCGGATAGGTCTGAAAAAGAGCAGCGTAGAACTTCCCGACCTTTATGTATATCGTTTTTTGTGTCGAATAAAGTTCCAAAATAGACCTACGTCGATAATTGATTGAGCTTTTATTTGGCTGCCCGGTTAGCTTAATCGATAAAACTGTGGGAATCAGCTTCGAGTTTCACAACTGCTTTCCCCTTACACGTGGGTTTGAATTCTGTGCGCAATAATTATATTCTAAAGCATTGTACAACATGTACCCAGCGAGGGGGGCGGATTAGGATGATGACTTGACCAAAATCGATTGCATTTTGTCGTTAAAAATAAAAATTCTAGTTCATTTTGGAAGTATTTGTTCCTGTGAACAATTGACGATTGATTCGAATATATTGTGTTTCGAATCACCGAATCGAATTGGCCAGTCCTAGGTCATACCCAACACTTGACGAACCAAGAAAATCCAAAAAATGGTGGCGCGATCCCCCATCTGCGTTAGACATACTTGACAAAAATTTTCAACTAATTATGTGTTTGATTGACAAGCACAATTGACACAAGTAATCAATTTCAGTTTGATTAACCAACGTTCCTTGAAAAAAAAAATGGGAGAATTTGTTTTGTTAATTCTTTGTGCTCCTGCAGCAAACCTTCTAATAACAGTTTGGCATATATGCCTATCATGACATTTATCTCGGAGAAATGAGAATTTATCAAAATAAAAAGTTTGCATGTCCGGATGCAAGTGGATACTTGTGTATAATACTGTATAGTTAAAAAGTTTGAAAATGAGGCATCCACCTCCGTCAGCAAACATAGGATAGGATAGTAAATTTCCACCCTGCGTGAGTGGGGAGCCGAGAATACGACGAAACCATATGGAAAAGCACTACCTCTCATGTGTAACCTGGTTGGGAGATGAAGGAAGCCTTAGGCGGGGCTTACGTGAACCACTATACGCCGATGAGGCGTAGAATAGACCTCTCTCCTATAACCATCTCACACGGGATTTGAATCTTCGTCAGGACGATCAGGGATGCGTATCTCCAAGCGTATTCCCAACGCTTTACCGATTCAGCTGGCATAAATCTAAATTGCCTTTTACGGTACGACGTAGCCTTCCACTAACAGCCAGAGGCCTTCAACGCGTAATTATTATTTTTGCAAAAAAAATCCGTCTCTGCTACTGCTATAGCATGGACAGGGAATATTAACAAAAAACTTGATATGCTTCCTAGATTCAAATAATCCGATCTCTAGAGGGTCTCTCAGAGGATGGATTTCGATTAATGGCTTAGTCGTTGCTCTCAGCAGGGTACTTCGCGGATGGCTGTAACACAAAGCAGATATGTAACAAAGGTTCGAACCTAACGGTTGTTGGGTATATAAACCCGCGAAAGCCATAAAATATAATTCGAAAAAACTCGTTTCGATACTCCTAGATCGTGAAAAACAACAAAATTTTCTTTCTAGCCGGTTATCAATGGCAATAGCAGTATTATAATTTAAAATTTTTGCAAATGCATTTTTCTGGCAAAAAATTCGATATGATGCAGCTAAAATAAAGAAATATATATCTAGAGACTTATTCTTTTTCCAAGATACAAACAATCGTATCGCTAGATGGCGCCTCAGAGGGAATCTACTTGATTACTCAGTCGGATGAGCTCCGATGCTTGGTAGTTTAAACATTCAGCGCGTTCTTCAGAAATTCGCAGGTAAATATATAGCACACATTACCCAATTTCACGTAATAAAATGACAAATTTTAAGGCATTCTCTCATTGGTTGTTCATTTAACATTTGAAAGCTCAACATTCAGAATAGTGTTGGTAATTCTGGGTAAAAATACAGAGTTTGCCTAGTATACCTAGTTCAGTTGGCTTATTTACAGAGTACTTTTATCTAGTTTCACGAATATCTGATTTGCCTAATTTAACTTTTACCGAGTTTTCTGTTTGAAGTTTTATCTAGGTAATTTGCATAATTTTACCCAAGTTTCCCCATTAACTGAGTATCTGGTTCAAAAAAAAAATAGGCAAATTATATATCCGTTGATAAAATGTTTGGGAATTAGACAATTCGGCGATTTCAATCTTCGAATCTATTAAAAATGTTTAAAATGCAGCAAAACGAGGATTGTCTAGTATAGCTGTTTTCAAGCCAGGTGTCACCTAGATCTAACAGTGAGAGGCATAACTGTGTCGCAATTTGTCAATAATTAAAAAAAGTCCAAAAAATAGTCTCTGAATAGTATATATGTCATCGATTAACAGATCAAATCTATGATATCCTCCCTTCAGTTTATTGCCCCTATATTGGAGCAATAAAGAATTAAAGTAAAGTGTAGCATGGCTATTAACTGAGGCTGGTCCTTACGGCTGTTGGATGCCCCGGAAACTAATTAAAAAATAAAAAGTTATTACTATCTCTTCTTGGATGACCTTTTGCCCCCACATTTCTATCTTTCCCGCCTCTAAACTCATTCTGCTGTACCAATGTATTACTATTGATAAAATAAAAATCGAGTGTTATTGCTGCACCCATACTTTATTTCGTTTGACAAATTTGATAAGGCGTGATAGTGAAACATACAAACATTTGCCAACAGAGACAGATTTTTCAAACGTCAATTTAAAAATGGAAAGCACGTTAATGAAATTTCTAATAATATACTTGTATACAGAAAACACCCATAGGAGACATTAAGTGCTCTCAAGAATAAGAAATATTAAATAAAGTTTAAGCCATGCAATTCATTAATCAAAATGTTCTAAACATTACCGAAACCAACGAATGAAAACAACGTGGCATTTTAATTTCGTTTTACAAAACATAATTTATTTCCTGCGTCTACCCAATCTGTAATTTTATTTTGTAAAGCATGCATAAGTCACTGATGGACGGCGTCCTGCCAGCGATATCCTTCAGCGACTCGAATTTGAAAAAGTTTTCTTCTTGCTTAAATTTTCTCGCTTTTTTCAATGTTTTATTGAAGTATTTTTTCTTCAATTCCTCTTTAGAGGCAAAATACATTTTATCAAAATGAAACTATTTTTACGTAAACTATGTAAAGAATAATATATTTCAAATGAGACTAAGTGTATCCCTAGGTAACCTTGTTTCGCTTTTCAAACTAGACAGAACTTCCATTAAAAACCGGCAAACTATTTATTTTTTTGGCTTCATTTAATACATTTTTAATAGATCTGAAAATTAAAATTACCACATAATCAGTTTTTTCAAACTTAAAATATGATTTATCTATTTTTTTATACTAGATGCCAAGTTGGAAAATAGATAAATACCTATTTTACCCCGCAAATTCACTAGATAGAAATCCAAACACTACACTCGGAAAAAGCTAAACTAGGTAGATCATATAGGTAAAAGTACTTCGAAAATGAGTTCGGATCTTGGTTTCAAAAATATTTAATTTACCTAGTTCAGCTTTTACCGAGTTTTCTGCTTGAAATTTTACCTGGTAAATTTACTAGATGAAATAGGTAGATTAACTTCTTTTACAACTAGAACGTTGAAAACTATTGTAAAAACTGGGTGAAACATATTTTCATTACGAAAAAATCTTTCAAAAAGACAATTTCAAGATTTTAAAGGGCAAATCTATGAAAATGTCTTCAATGCAGCCAAACGACAATTGCCTGGTTTTTAATCGAGGTTCTACTTAGCTTTCAAAATGAAACTAGATCAACTAGTAATACATAACCTAGTTTTGTCGAAAATCACTTTCTAACCTAGTTCCATAAATAGGTTGCCATAACTAGTCTAAACATGTTTTATTAAGCATGAGTCACTGATGGGTCGAGCATCCAAAACGCGACAAATCTGTGGCTCAGACTTGATAAAATAAAATTTATGATGGTGAGTTGTGGCGCTCCCCACTCGAAAAAAAAATTCAATATGCGTATTTGTATTTATAATATATTTTCACTCGTATTTTTAAAGCCTTCTTGCTTTGCTTCCAACAAATTAGAAGTCTGCAGTCTTCATCCGCCAATTGGTTGACTCACCACTGTAAAAAACGTAAGTTTGAGTTAGTTAGGAAATTTTCGTAAAGTTGAAAACAATGGTATTTGAGCTATGATTCGCTATGAATGTGAAAAGTGTAATGGCCACGATTGACAAGCTTGTAGGTGTGGGGAACGTATATCATAAGTATTTCCTACGTATATATGAGACGAATAAAGCAACGAGAGCAGTGGAACCAACGAGATGGTGGATGATACATTAACAATCGATCAGGGTAGATACCTGTAATTGTACTAGCGGTTCAGTTTTGTTTGGGATGTTTTACGCTTTCAATGCAGTTACTGATACTTGATTTTGTAGCAGCCTCCTGTCGTATAATTGATCATTGAAATCATCCGTTTCTGGGCTCTGACAGCCATTGCTCAGAATGAACTTCATCTTCATCGGACTATGAGCAAGTCAATTTGCACTGTTTGTTTGTTTCTTCGTGTAATCGATAAAAAAAAATAAAGTCGGTTGCAAATTATAAATACTGTGGCCACCATTTATGGTTACCTGGATTTGGCACCAGCTGTATTATCTGTCTGCAGTTAACTCTTCGTCCAAATCTATTGTGGAATTGAGGAAAGCATCCACCACAGCTGCTCATACGACATTTTAAGTTGGGATTGTAGTATTGACTGGTATAGTAGTATGTGGATTGTTGATTGTTTGTGATACATCGATATTGTGAACATTGTTGTTGACTGCAGCCTGGGAACGATGGATATCTTGGTGGACATCGACCTAAAACACGGTTAAACATTCACTAAAATGAAGCCAATAAGCTATTTTATTTGTCGAAGCAGGAAAAATAGATAGAGCCTAGCGGGTGTTTAGGATCGATCAGTATCACAAATAGGGCTGGGCAATTCAATTCGATTATTTGACCAGATTCGAAGCATGAAATATTTGAATTCGAAATTTTATTTTCTTAAGTATGAGCCACAGTTGACCTGCGCCTTGATGATGCGAACCATCAGCGTCAAATTGTAGTCAAAGTTTTTAATGAGATAGGAAGAAAGTCTCGCAAAATAAAGTAGCACTTTCAAATTTTACCAAAAATTTCAAGTAATATATATTTCAATATCTCGATAAGGGAGCAAATATGAATGAAAAAACGAAGCATTAGTCATGTAACATAATTAGCGAATTGCTTAAATTATTCGAATGAGATTCGAATTCGAAAAGATTATGTTTTGCTCAACCCAACTCAAAAATTATTCAAATCAGCCGTAAATTGGTATTTTTCAAATTTTAATCTATGCAAAATGACAAAATGACTTACACTGTCTCGTTATATCTTTATCGAAATCATCGAAGTTAGCTTGACATCCATTACATGTTGTTCTGCATTGTGCACCAAGATTTGATGGACATGATGTAACTTGACATGCGTTTACAAGACAATTGGTTGTAGAACATCGGTTTCCTCCGATTCCGCCAAGCAGGAAAAGGTAGAGAAATTCTACAAAGATAGATAAAAATATAAAATATGAAAATAATAATTGGAGAAATCAGAGAGTAGCCTAGTTGAAAGGATCAGTTGGTTTGAAGTGCAATCGTGCAGTCTGACAAGCCAACAGTTCGATACTTGGGCGACTCACCAATTCTCTGATTATAAAGATTAAAAACGCTAACGATTAAAACAGTGAGATGAATTGGAAAGTTCCACTCACCTTTAGGAAAAGTACGCTTAGGCTTCGTCCAGCAAACTGCTGTTCCACATTTAGTTGGACAACAAATCTTATCTTCATCATTGCAATCATCATTGATTTGACAGTTTGTATCGGGACATGACATACCATGCTTGTGTGCATTAGGACATTTCGGATCGTATTCTGAGAAAAATTTGTTATTTTATTGAATATATTATCTATGTTTTGAGCAAGTTTGTGTTTGGACATATCAATAGCAGGTATATTTTTTCGCATATTTATTTATAATTGTTTCTTCAACCATCGAGTATAAAAGGGGCACGTTTTCGTGAGTTTAATAACAATGTAGCTCATGGATCGTAACCCAAACAAATCCAACTTGTTTGCTTTCACTTTTGAGAACACACACTTTGTATTCTAATAGGCTAATCATAAGATCTTCAGGATACATTGAGGTATAGAAGATTCAGAGGAATATTGTATAAAATTTGTTCAAGGATATGTTTTCTTACTTTTACAACTAGGATAACCGTCGGACCATTCTCCATTCCAAAGACAAGTCACTTCCTTCGGTCCCCATCTTTGTAACCCAGATTTGCAGTAGAAACTGTAATATAGAAAAGAATGCGTATTATCTCTATGTATTTACGCAATAGAAATTTAGTACTTGTGTTGACTAAGTGTACGCAGTTTTAATAAACGAACTGTTCGGTTGGAAATATTTGAAGCAAGAGAGCTCAAACAGAGGGAGGGAATGCTATAACGCAGCGTGAGTGTGTATGTGTAGGTGCATAAATGAGTGTCACTAATACAGAAAGATGTATCATGCGCTTGGATTTCAAACAAATAGCGTAGTTGGTACTTACGTGCAGTCACTCCCGTAGTTCGACTTATCTGTACATTTCATTTTACCGTAGTCATCAGGATATTCGATTGGATCACAAACAACATCTGTGAAAGTAGGTTTTATATTTTGAAACAAGAACTAGACAATTTCCGAATGTTAATGATTTTCAAATCAAATCGAATATCTTTCCTGAATATAGGAATACCTGACATCTAAATTTTTTAGAACATCGAAAATAAAAATATTCGTAAAGAAATATTTGTAAACAGATATTTTTCTTACCTTCACAAGTTGGTTGCATATCCGACCATTTCCCATCTGTCTGACAAACTCTCGTTTTTGGTCCTCTCAGTTGCTTGTGAGAATCGCAGAAAAATCTTCGAAAACAAAAAATATAAACACTTTATTTAAGCTAATTTGGATATTGATTTTGCAAAACATGAGCCACCGACAGACCGCCTATTTGCGGCTCGATGCATCACCGGCTCATAAATAATAGGGATTTGTTAAACCAATGTTCCATATTCATGAAATGGGAACCGTCAAGTAATCACAACATAATACCTGTCAGGTAATTTCACAGTTCTGGTCTAAAACATATAAGTGATAAAATCTAAACAAAGCAAATTGCCAATGTTTTGAGAATTTTTGTTCAGAATATTCTCCAAGAAACTACTGAAATTGCAAAAGAAACCTACGGAAATTAAAAAAAAAACTGAACTCATGCTGTAAATATGTTCATCGATGCTCTATTACGTGCGCACACTCAAATATTAGTAGTTAAAAAAGCTTACGAGCAGGTATCCCCATGTTTATTTCCATTGCAAAATCTATTTCCCGGCTGTCCATCGAAATTGAATTCGGGACATGTGACCCCTGGAGAAAATAGGAAATTTTAACAAACAGAATTATACACAGATACTGAAAACCTAGCACCTGACAAAGTCTACGATACATCTTTTGAATTTTTGCAGCCGCGCAATCAGGGGGGGGGGGGGGTCATTTAGAATTTTATAAAAACCAAATATGTCGAAACAGGGAAATTAAGTAACAATGTAGCAAAAAATGCAACAAAATTACGGATCTTTGACCGTAATTTTTCTTAGCGGTATTGAAAAAAAATTCAAAATTGACTTTTTGGCTAATATGAGATGTTGATGGAACCGTTGATGGTTCATCAACAGTCCATACTTGGCAAAAATCTCACCAACATGAAGTTTTTGTTAACTTTGGAAATATGGAATTACTGCAAATGACCAGCTAATTTACTGTACTTTTTTACAGTGTAACAAGCTTAGTTCTATTTATCGCAAAGTTGCAAAACAAAAGTCCTTTTTTGTGTAATACAGCAAGATAAAGCACTTCTGGTTTCAAACAGCGATGATCTCTAAAACCATAAATTAAAATTTCAAGATTATTTACTCTGAACACAAGTCAAAGATGAACCGTCAGTGGCCATAATGGTTGGCAAAATACATGTTTGGCGGTGCAATCCCTCGGTGATCATAAATAATCAAATCGAATTCAGTTAAATATCCGATCGAATTGCTAATGCTATGCAAACGGCAAATATTTAGTTTTTAATATAACAATTTGCCTCGATTACCAAAGTAAAGAAGTAATCGACGCGCTCCGTCGGTAACACATACTATACATCAAAATTTTACTGTTGTGTTATGGCAGAAATAAATGTGACCGGAATCTAAAATATTTTGGCTGCATTTTGTCGCTAAAATAGAAAATTTTATATTATTTTACAAGTTTCTGTTATTTGACCGACGCACAACTGATTCGAATCAATAATGATTCGAGGCGATTCGAATCCTCGAAGTTAAATTGCCCAACCCTAGTAACAATATTTGACAATGTTGAACAATAACAAATCGTGTCAATAAATATCCTTTAGGGATGAAGATCTTTTAATATTCTATCATTCCTCCATGTAGCTCTGCCCATTAGTTTTTCCAGGTACTTTCATGTTTGATACTTATCGGGCAACCTCTCTTAGGGCGAATTTTGGTAAAAAAAATGTACTAACCTATACAAGTTGGTATCTCTCTGTCCCATTCCAAATCGCCCTGACACGTCAGAGTAACGCCATCTGTGCTACCGTCGGTGAAAACGAAGCCAGGTTTACAAGAAATTCTGAAAATATAAATATTTGCAAAGCTTGAAAATTCTGGTACCACGCATGCATATTTATATATAGATAATTTTCACAATGATTCACATTGATCAAAGTCCCAAAGCAGTGCCTAAAAGGAACTAACTAAGGGCACTTAATAGCAAAAAGCTACATGAAGCAGAGATGAGATGAGCATGCGATGGACAAGTTCTGGGTGTCGGCACAAATGAGAATGTTATTTCAAACGATGAAAGGAGGTTTTGTATTCTTTTTGTCAAAGCCCAAGGAGTGGATATTTAGAATTATCCTAGCTTATTTCCTGTGTGCCGTGGAAGGCGGCCTAAAGGAAATGAAGAAGTTGCTTTACTATCGCAGGTTTTATACAACTCACTGTACATTATTACAGTGGTTCAGTTTAGTGCTTCAATAGTTTCGGGATATTTTTCGCTCAAAGTGCATTTGCTTGTACTTTATTTTGAAGAAGATTATAGGAACATGAATATGTTAGTTGGTTCCTTAAGGCGATGTTTAAAGCGAATTTGAATACAAAGTCCCGCATGAGAATTTGAATAAAACAAATAAGTTTGTGTATACTTACGTACAAGTTGTAAGAAGTGCGCCTTCAGCGCATTCTAGATTCTGCGTAGATTCATCAACAACGAGTGCCTCGCAATTTAAAGCTGAAAAATAAATAGAGATGAGAGACTTCTCTTTCCTTCAAATATTCTATGACTGGACCTGTTTTGTGAAGCACCGGTCACTGACGGATCTCGCTGTTAAGGTGTGATACATCAGTGGCTGAGACAGACAGATAAAATAAACTTTCTGATTGATATTAGCTCTATGAAATGCTTTTTAAAAGTTTTTCGAATTATATGCTATGGACTGTCCGTGAAAGTATTGGGACTTATATATAGAACTTTTATATTGACTGTACTTTTGCAGTGACTGAATATCCGTTCAGTGCTATAGCTACCCGCGTAGCGCCTATCAAAAGAGTGTGGTCGCCGGTGAAACGATCATCTGGGTGTAATAACTTGGGTAGGCTAAGCCGCAGAGGGAGATATCATATATTTCCAGCAATTGTAACCCTGCCCGTCTAAAAGTGGTTTCTGTCACAGGGCCTTGGGCAGAGCGACCCACAAGTGGCTACAAAAAAAATTCATTCCCCCCACTATATCTAGGTTGGTATTTTAACTTTGGTAAACTTTGCCGAACTTGCAAATTCATATATTTTCAACGACTCTAACACTGCCTTTAAGCGGCTGCAAAATAGCGAATTATTCAAAATTAGAATATGATTCAGATAATTTTTTTGCTTCGAATCAAATCACAAATTTCGTCTGAATAATAATAAACCCGTTTATCCGTCACTCAATTTATCAAAAGCTTGATATCTTCGAACTTGTATTTCCCCGTAATATTTGAAATTCTCATATTCGTTGTCAACTAGTCAAAAATATTTTATGGAACACCGATGAATAACGCCATCGAAGAGCGTGCGATCTGTCACCAATGCTTAAGAAATTTTTGCATAAGGTAGAATCCACGATCAACTGATTCGAATAATTTATGCTTCGAATTGATTCAGATAACCGAATTGAATTGCCCAGATTCAACTATCAGCTATTATGCATTTACCATTCTTATAGTTTTTTTTCATATTTTTGAAGTGGAGCAAGGCCAGCGGCCGTGTATGTGACATGGATTGCGGTTTTGGGTAGATATGATTTTTCCTGTTCGTCCTCACTCACCCAAGTTGTTACACCACGGTTGAGTGTTGATCTTGTTGATTAACGAGCCGAACTCGTCGGAACTCGCACCGAATATAACCACTAGGTCATCGTGCACACCTAAGTCAAGGAAGAGGTTTACCGATTTTCTTTTCCTTTCAATTGAGCAATTCGCAATCTTTGTACCCAGGAATATGGTTTCTCCTCTGCGATACATTTATTGGAATCGAATCTACGATAACATCATTTCGAATATTTTTGAAATATGATCCATTTTGTAACGTCTTATGGAAATTTTTCAAACAAAGCTCGGAAAATTCAAATATATATGGAAAAAACATAATTTATGCCATGTACTTATGGACCATGAGCGCCATCAACAGCCTGAAATTGGATTTTGTAAAATTTGTTCCAGCCAGGTTACGTTATTGTTACAATGTACCTTCTGTTTCGCACACAACACCGCGAGTAAGGAAAGCCGATGCGGTATTGCCCAATCCTGATGTGCCCGGAGTCGGATTAGTTGCATAGATTCCTAGGAATGTTTTATGTATGGGAATATCTTGTGTGCCAACTGGAGATCGAGGGAAACCGTTGAGTCATGCTGTTGATTTCAATTGGGATGTTGAACCATCGTAGTTAGTGAGATCTCCCGACTGCAAAGGAAAGAAATTTTCCTTGTTAAAATATGTTCTTCGAGGGCAAACTCCAATTTTTCTATATAAAATAGAGTCCAACAACACCCAACTAACAGGTAGGTTTACAGCAAAGAAGTACTATAGTACGACTGTATTCCAAGTGAAGAAGATCCCAAATAAAGAGCTACACTGCAACAAAAGTTTAGTAAATTCACTGGTCATTGGCAGTAATTGTTTATTTCCAAAGTTGAGAAAACTCCATGTTGATGAGATTTATGCAAATTATGGGTTGTTGATGGACCGCACCCTAGCTATATCTGAAGAAAAAAAGTCAATTTTGAATTTTTCCTAATACCGCCAGGTAAATTTACTGTCAAACACCAGTGATTTTGTTACAATTTTTGTATACAATGTAGCGAGTGGCATCCACTTCATATTTGTCACATCTCATGCAATTCGATTGGGTTATTCGAATCGATTCGAAGCATAATTCATTCGAATCGATCCGAAGTACAATTTATTCGAAGCTTCCGTGAATAAAACTGACTGAATAAACCGGAATTTTCATTTTTAACCAAAAAATGCAATTTATTTTGGCCAAATTACATTTTGTCGTTGAAATGTTAAAATTGGTGATTAGTGCTCTTAGAAGTGTAGTGTAATAGTAATTATGGGATATTTGTTATTTTCATGGAATTTGTTAATCGAATGGGTATCGAATTTCGAATTATTCGGGTTTCGTCCACCCTTAATCTCGTGGCAAGCATTGCGAACGTCATTGAATTGCAAGCAAATGTTTATAATATTGTGAAGTAATCGTTTCTGTTGTTTAAATTCTGATATTTAGAGAAAAAATTGGAATTTTAATATATCGCCATTTTTTACTGTTTTTTAACCAAAAAATAGGCGCTATAACATATAAATAAAGACAAAAATACTGATTTCGTACAGACTGGATCGAACGGATACAACCTTTCTGTCATCTGGTGAATGAGAACAATCTATGACGATGTTTTACAATCAAAAAAAATTAAAAACAAAAAATTGCAAAATTGCAATGTATGTGGAATTTACACTTTACTAAACAAACAGGGCAAAAATAGTCAAAAGTTATGATCATAATGATCCAGCTGTGAAAATGGCATTAAAATATGCGTTGATATATTCTACTGAAGTTACGTCAGATATAGTGGCTGCACTTATTCAAATTATCTTAGGCTTTATATTTAAAAATGATTCTCTTTTGGCGCCATATTTTGGCTGTTTTATCATGATGTACGACAAAAAACTTTTTTGGTAAAGCTAGAAAAAAGATATTTTTTTGACATCGACCATAATGGCGTCATAATTCAACCCACCATACTTTTTATTATTCTGATTACTTTACTGTTGCGCAAATTTAGAGACTGCACTCCTGGGAAATATCTCAAATAGAACTGATTCGGCTGCAATAAAATGCGATGAACGAAAAGAGATATGGTATCGCGACTTAGCATAAATGAATGAATGTTTCTCACAAAAGTATCATATTCCATTCCGAGATGAACTGAATAGCCGTCAGGTCTAAGACGAACATCTGGATGCCGACCATATTCAAGGAGCATTTCCATGTGTTCAATACTGTACAAATTAGCTGTCGAAGCGACTTGGTCGATGCATTTTTGTTCGGCTTCAGCAAATTTGTTTTGGCCGGGAATAATCCAAAAACATCTTCTATTGTAGATGACCTTATTTGACATGGTCCGACAAGGATGCTGAAAAGCTGTAAAACAGAAAAGTAATATGCTAACACAGTATATATGCTAACACAGCCATATTAAAAGATATACCGGTTGCATTCACTGTTCATTTGCAGTAACTGCTCATTTCTAAAATGAAATGTTCTGTAATATAAGTGGAATCGTATTATTATATTTCAGGTCTAATATCTCGGTGGAATAGCAAAGACAGTATTTCGTCCCACCTTTTTCGAATGTTATAAGTAACTTCTATTACAGGGTCAATTGGCCTTTCCAATCCCGATTCTATTTTTAAAATTTTTGACCAATGTTTTTCCATCTAGAGGATTAAAATGCTTGAAACATATTTGATTTTTGTTCAACAGTTTACCATAGGAAAACCGAATAAATCCACTTTCAAAGTGACCGCAGCAGACGTGTATTCGAATTTCAAGTCTAAAAATGGCATCTCTATTTATACACTGTGAAAAATGCAGCAATTTACTGTTCATTTGCAGTAACTGCTCATCTCTAAAATCAACCGCTTTGTTGAGATTTATGCCCATTATGGGCTGTTAATAGAACGCAACTCGGCGGTGCCCGTGTTGGCCGAAAAGTCGATTTTATAATTTCATTTCTATATCACTTAATAAAGTTGTTGTTCAAGAATTTACTGCATTTTAGTCGGAGTGTAACTAAACTATGAATCGATTCTTCACTTACCCTCCCCCGAAGAATAAATTAAAACCAACAGCAGTGCGAGAAGCCTTCTATTTTCCATGTTGTTATTTCCAAATATCAAATAGTGATGTCGACAAGTTATATACTGCTTAATAAATAGTGGATCGATATTTCTACCAACCTAGTCAATATATAGGAAATTTTCCGAATACCAGAACAAGAGATTACTGACCCAGTCGCATAATATTTCCCTGAACATGTTTCGTGAAGTGAGTCGCATTCTTTGCAAAGTTGCACTTGTAATATCAACTAATATATATCACGCGAAAATTGTCAAAAACGTCGAATTCGTAGTTTTTCTGACAAATTCTTTTTTACTGATTTTGAGGTGCTTCGAAAATTCAATCCATTAATTCATACTTCTCTAAATTATGGATCGAATTGATTGGTCATCCCTGTCCATAACTTGAGTAAAGTAACGATGTACGCATCTTAAGGATACATTCATCATGTATGAACCATGAATAAATCAAGGCACGGTCCATCCATGCACAATGCTAACAAAATTTACTTGAATCACAGTTTTTAATATAGATCCAACCAAATATAACGCGGTCCGGAGGAAATATAATATACATTTCGGTACCTACAACGCACGTGATATACACCAACTAATGTCCGATCTCAAATATAATATTTCAATTTCTCTCTAATGGAGATCGGCGTCAAAAGTTTTTGTTGGTCTCAAATACGCAATACTCTTTTTATCAAATTTAATTCGACTCGACAAAGTATTGCCGCTAAATATTATTCATATTTACCGTACCCCACCGACAAACATTTTGCAATAAATATTTAACGAAGACCGTGAGCGTGGATTTCTTATCTTAAAGGGCACTGTTACATATTTGATATTGCGTCATCAAGCACATTCTTACATCGTTCGACGTTGAACAAAGACTCATCCGGTTATAAAATTTCAAACAGAATTACGCATAAAAAGGGTTTGGAATGTTTCAATTTGTCGCCGAAGCCCAACAGAAAGAGAATTATTGGAACATTCGCACGTTTTTAGAGGGTGTGTTTATTAACCATTTTATCGCATATAATCACAACATTTGGACTGTAAATTTAATCCACATATTTTCGGATTTACCACCTATTCAATGATATATTTATAATTAACCTATCGTTTGTGATCAAGGAAATTCAAGGTTTAAAGTCGACCTGTTTTCCAGACACGCGAAAAACACTATAGTGTGTTTCAGGATTCAAGGAATGCAATACTTCCAAAATTGAAACCAGATTTTTGAAGAGCGCTTCAGTTGTGCGTTATATCAACAGTCCATAATTGTATAAAGTTGATGTAGAAGTATTGGATGGTTCTCCCATCGCCCTGGGCAAACACACTCTGTTCACTTTATGATAGTGACTCAGTTTTCCTTGAGCTTATTTTCTACCTCAACTTCTTGATACATTTCTATGTAGCCCAATATGAAAGTTTATTTTTTCGAAATTGACTTGCTTTCCAGGCATTTCAATCTAGCCCAATAAGAAATTTTATCTTGTGAAGCATGAGCCACAGATGGACCGCGCCTGAATGGCGCAAACTATCAGCGACCCATGCTTGACAAAACATCATTGATAAAAATATATATCCTCCTAATCTGTTCTCCTTGCCAATTCTTTCGAAAAAGTTCACATCTACAGGTAATTAACGCCAGTAACTGATGCGATTTTCTTGTTAATGTGTATATTGAACTGTTGTTTAATTTGTACTGATAGCCAGAGGCATTATATTTGGTTAAACATTGGCTCCGTCCGTAGTTGGTACCATTCACGAATTTTTCAATTCAGAATTATTTTGAAATTGTTCTGTACTGAAAATGACGTTTCCAAATTAAAATTAAAATCGATGTGAGTGCGCATACCAATCCTATGTAACCAAACAAATACTCAATCAAAACGATTTAGTAAATCGTTCGAAGCAAAATCGATTCAACTGCGGCAATTCCGGGAAAATACTATGCGTTTTAGTGATGAAAAAGCTTTGTTTTATTGAAATTCACTCTGATAAAGGCCGGAATCAGTGCCTAAAAGGACCCAACAAATGACCACTTAATAACAAGGAGCTACTATAAGATGTAATACCAGCAACTAACTCTGAGAAAAAACTTCCTAAATTATTATAATCGGTGTGGTAAAGTGCGGCGTGTGGTATCTGCTCTGGGCGTTGGAAAGACCATTTACCCATTTTTTGTAATTTCTCAAATTTAAAAGTACTAAGAATAGCATTATGTCACCTCTGTACTCCCAAACTATGCTAATCATTACCTATTGCAAGCCTTAACGCCGTTATCTGTCGTTGCGATGTTAAACAAAATAAAATACTTGATAAAGAAACGGTTACAAACATGGTATTTATAATTGTATCATACAACACACATGCAAAGAAATGACAGATACCACAAACTGCGCTTTACTATGGCGATTCAGATCCGTTTGAGATGTTATACATTTTGAGTGCAGCTGCTTGCACTGCATCACTTAGTAGCTCTTTTTCCTATTGAGTGACCGTTAGTTCGTTCCTTTTAGGCTCTGCTACAGCCTTTGCTCAAAGTAAATTTCAATGAAAAAATCCTTTTAATCTATTATTATAATACATTGCTAACCATTACCATTATATAAACTCAAAGCCATACCGAAACAATGACTCAATGTTTGACAATACATACAATCTATTTTCTATTCTAAAAATATTTTATTTTGTAGATTTTCAAAATGATAATAAAAAACATGTCCAATGATGATTGTGATCTGCGGAAGTGAAGCGCATTCCTTAAATCTATTTTATCGACGCAGCCTTATAACATTCATCGCGTGAATTTCGTTTATAATATCGAACGGTCGGCATTTGTTAACACAAAGAATGTCGCTATTAGGGTTTTAATTATTCTTCTCGTGGAAGGAATTAGCGCAGTGGTTCGAATCGATTCGAAACACAGGTTCTTTGAATCGTGAACTGGTCTTACGGATAAACAATTTGAAATAAATTTGAATTATCACATGGTAGTTACAAATGCAATCAAAATATTAGGATGTTGACAAAATGTATTTGCGCTATCCAAGAGAAAGTGTTGATAAAAGTGCATCATCTTTTACTCTCTTTTTCATTAGTGTTTGACAATTCCTGCGAAGCAGATTTGAGTCCCAAATAACTCTGTATTAGTCTGAACAAATTGAGGTTTTTTGTGTCTCCGGTTAGCTCAAAAAAATTACGTGCTAAGCAAAATATTTGAAACACTTACTATCGCCAGCGGAAGTTGCTTTATTGTGAATTTTCCTCTACAGAATATATCTATGACATGCGCACCCCAAATCGTTCCACCCAGGGCGATATAACACGACCGGCCGTGGTTCGTAATTGCGCCCCAGCGGTCGAGCGCGAATGTTAATAACCGCTTGCTCCATTCGGTGATAAAAATTGATAGACTAAGGAGAAAATCTCGAACTAAATGGGTAACGTCGGGGTGTTGAACAGTTAAGAAAAACATTGACGCTTCTTGATTTGAAATACAAAATGTATTCTTTTGTTGTGGTTTTTTTTAAAAAGTAGTTTTTATTTTGTCCCGGATGCGCCACGGACGGACTGCGCCTCGACGGCTCGTTTCACCAGTCACCCTGCATCTTTTGGCAGAAATTTTCGAAATGTCTTGGATGTCATAGTTTAAGAACTCATACAATGTATGCTTATTTATTATCAAACTAACGAATATATATCACACGAAAACTGTCAAAAACGTCGAATTCGTAATTTTTCAGACAAATTCTTTTTCATTGATTTTGAAATGCTTCGGAAATTCAATCCATTGGTTTCTACTTCTCTGAATTGTGGATCGAATTTATTGGTCATCCCTGTCCATAACTTGAGTAACGATGTACGCATTTTAAGGATACATTTATCATGTATGAACCATGAACAAATCAAGGCACGGTCCATCCATGTACAATGGTATACATGGTATATCCATGTACAATTGATACAAAGTGCATCATCTCCAGCGCTTTTTTTTATTAATGATCGACAATTTCTATCTGCGAAGCTGATTTGAGTCCCAAATAATTCTATATTAGTCTGAATAAATTGAGGTTTTTTGTGTGCGAAGAAAAACATTGACGCTTTTGGATTTGAAATACAATATGTATTTATTTGTTCTTGTTGTTTTTCAAAAAGGAGTTTTATTTTGTCCAGGATGCGCCACAAACAGACCGCGCATCGACGGCGCGTTCCACCAGTCACCCATACTTAACAAAACATCTTTTGGCCGAAATTTTCTAATTGGCTTGACACTCGACCTAGATGGAACGTTGATAAGTCAAAGAAAAGGCAATGCAAATGAACAGTACATTTACTTTATTTGATAATAATGTCTAATGGAGTATTTCTCTTTGATGGAGATAGTTTTTATTGGTCCCAAACACTCAATACTTTTTTTATCAAATTTAATCGACTCTAATGGAGATAGTTTTCATTGGATGATAGTTTTCATCCCAAACACGCAATACTTTTTTTAACAAGTGCAATTCGACTCGACAAAGTATTGCCGGTAAATGTTATTCATATTCATCGTACCCCGTCGAACTCGACAAACACTTTGCGAAAAACAGTCGACGAAGCCCGTGCGTGGATTTCTTATCTTAAAAGGCGCTGTTACGTCACTCGAGAATCTAGTTGGCGCAAAGACGCACGCTTTGACGACTTTCTTTCACCAGCGGAAGTTACTTTTTTGTGAATTTTCATCTACAGATTATTTCTGTAACATCTGCACCCCAAATCCTTCCAAACAGGGCGAAATAACTCAACCGGCCAGGGTTCGTAATTGCGCTCCAGCGGCCGACTGCGAATGCTCTATTTGGTCATAAAAATTGATAGACTAAGGAGAAAATCTCTAACTAAATGGGTAACATCAAGGGCTTAACGGCGAAAAAATCATTGACATTTGTGGATTTGAAATACAATATGTATTTTTTTGTTGTTGTTTTTTTTCAAAAAGGAGTTTTATTTTGGCAAGCATGCGCCACAGACGGATCACGCCTCGACGGCGCGTTCCACCAATCACCCATACCTAACAAAAAATCTTTTGGCAGAAATTTTCTTATTGGCTTGACACTCGACTGACACGTTGATAAGTCACAGGAAAGGGTGCAAATGAACAGTAAATTTACTTTATTTGGTAATAATGTGTAATGGAGTCTGATTACGATGTCATAGCTTAAGAACCTATACGATGTATGCCTATGTATTATCAAACTAATCCATCAAATCAATCCATCAATTCACACTTCTCTAAATTATGGATCGAATAAATTGGTCTTCCCTGTCCATAACTTGAGTAACGATGTACGCATTTTAAGGATACATTTATCATGTATGAATCATGAACAAATCAAGGCACGTTCCATTCATGTACAATGGTAACAAAATTGAATTGAATCACAGTTTTTAATAGAAATCCAACCTTGTTTGGAACAAAGGTCAAATAAAAAGACGCTGTTACGTATTTGACGTTGCGTCATCACGCACATCTATACGTCGCTCGAGAATCTAGTTGCGCCAAAGACGCAAACCGGCTTTGAAATTTCGAACAAAATTCCCCATAAAAATAGTTGGTGGAGGAAGTAAGCCGTAAGCGGTGCTTACGTGAACCACTTTGCGCTGGCGAGGCGTCCAATAGACGTGATCATTTCTATCGGGATTCGAATCTTCGTCAGAACGATCATATAAGCGTAATTCGAAGCGTATTCCCAACGCTTTAGCGATTCAGCTAAACGGGCATAGATCACAATGGACTGTAAGGGTAAGGGGCAGTCTTCCACTAACAACTGAGATCCTCAACGCGCTATTATTTTTTTTTCGAAAGAAACCTCCCACTGCCACTGATATTGCATGGACAGGAAATATTAACAAGATACTTATTCTGCTTCAAATGCTCAAATAATGGAATCATAAGAGGGCGACTCAGAGGACGGGGTTCGACTTATGGCCTAGTCGTTGCTTTCAGCAAGGCACTTTGTGGATGGCTGTAACGTAAATTAGATGCACGACAAAGGTCCGAACCTAATGGTTATTGGGTATATGAAACCGCAAAAGCCATAAAATATAATTCGAAAAAACTCATTTCGATACCCCTGGATCGTTAAAAACAACAAAATATTCCTTCCGGTAAGTTATCAATAACGATGGCAGAATTATAATTTAAAATTTTTACGAGTACATGTTTCTGGCAACACAATTATATAGGACGTTGCTAAATGAAAGAAATATTAAACAAAAGACTTATTCTTTTTCCAAGGTACAAACAATCTTATCGCTAAATGACGCCTCAGAGGACGGAATCCACTTGATTACTCAGTCGGATGAGCTCAGATGCTTGGTAGTTTAAACATTCAGCGCGTTCTTCAGAAATTCGCAGGTAAAAGCATTGTCCAGAAAAATAGTCTCTGAATAGTGTATATATCAACCGTTAACTGACAAAATTTATGATACCGTTCCCTGAGTTTATTGTTCTTATATTTGTTCAGCGAAGAATAAACTACAAAGAATTAAAGAGAAGTGTAGCATGGCCGTTAGCTGAAGCTGGTCTTTACGGCTGTGGGGCCCCTGGAAGGAATAAACAGTTTTCTACAG
>OZ023142.1:20613569-20773187 GCA_963675895.2 Styela plicata | reverse complement strand
TAGACAATATTAATTACATTTTTCACAAAAAAGTTCCAAACGCAATTTCATTCAGCTTTGTTTAAGCGAGATCAAGCAGACTTTTTATCTTGAAAGTCGCACACCGGCTATAAAAATTCGAACCAAATTACTCTTAAAAATGGTTTGAAATGCGGCGAAAACGTTTCGAAAATATCATCCCAAAGGAAATATCCTAACGCGTGTACGGTCACGTTTAAATTTTGTCGCCGAAGCCCAACACAAAAGGGAAATTATTGGAATATTTGAACGTATTTAGAGAGTGTGTTTTATAGTCATTTATCCCATATAATCACACAGAATTTAGATTTCAAATTATATTTGCGTAGTTTCGCGCGCGTTTTCCAAGATTTTCTGGGATATATTTATTAATTAACCTTATCTTTTAGGATCAAAGGAAATTCGAGCTTTTAAAAGTCGACTTGTTTTTCCAGACATTCCTATCTAGCCCTATAAGAAATTTTATTTTTGTCAAGCATGAGCCACAGGTGGAACGCGACAAAACAAAAAAACAAAACAAGCATTGATAAAAATAGATATCCTCCTAATCTGTTCTACTTGCTAATTCTTTCGAGAAAAGCTCACATCTACAGGTAATTAACGCCAGTAACTGATGCGATTTTCTTGTGAATGGTGTATATTGACCTGCTGTTTAATTTGTACTGATAGCCAGAGGCATTATGGCAACTATATTAATAATATATCTTTAGTTAAACATTGGCCCCGTCCGTAGTTGGTACCATTCATGAAATTTTTTCAATTCAGAATTATTTTGAAGTTGTTTTGTACTGAAAAAATGACGTTTTCCAAAATAAAAATAGAATCGATGTGAGTGATGGAGTTTGCGCATAACCAATCCTATGCAACCAAACAAATACTCATTTAAATCGATTTAGTAAAATTGTTCGAAGCAAAATCGATTCCGATAAAATACCATGCGTTTTAGAGATGAAAAAGCTTTGTTTTATTGAAATTCACTCTGATTAAAGGCCGGAAATCAGTGCCTAAAAGGACCCAACAAATGACCAACTTAATAACAAGGAGCTACTATAAGATGTAATACCAGCAACTCAGTCTGAGACGAAAACTTCCTAAATTATTTGAATCGGTATGGTAAAGTGCGGCGAATGGTATTTGCTCTGGACGTTGAAAGACCATTCACAACTTCTTGATATTTCACAATTTTAAAAAATACTAAGATTTGTATTTTGATTCTCGAAAAAAACACAAAGAAAAGCATTATGTGATCTCTGTGCTCTCCAAACTATGCTAACCAACACCAATAGCAAACCTCAACGACATACAACACACAACATGATAAGGAGTGGTAGATAGCTTTAAAAATCGCCCAGGGCAGATACCACATACTGCACTTTTGCTATGGAGATTCAGTTCCGTTTCGGATTTTACACATTTAGAGTGCAGCTGTTGGTACTTCATCTTTTAATAGCTTTCCTTCCTATTGAGTGACCTGTTAGTTCGTTCCTTCTACACACTGCTACAGCCTTTGCTCTGGGTGAATTTCAATGAAAAAATCCTTTTAATCTATTATTAATAATACATTGCTAACCATTACCATTTCAAAAAACTCAAAACCATGCCGAAATCAAACATAGAATCTTTTTTTTTCTATTCTAAGAATATTTGATTGTGTAGATTTTTCAAAATGATAATAAAAAACATGTCAAATGATGTTTGTCATCTGCGGAAGTGAAGCACATTCCTTAAATCTATTTTTATCGACACAGCCTTATGACACCATTCTTCGCGTGAGTTTCGTTTATAAATATCGAACGTTCGACATTTGTTAACACAAAAAAATGGTTCCATTTGGGTTTTTAATTACTCTTCTCGTGGATAGAATTAGCGCAGCGGTTCTTTGAATCGTGAACTAGTATTACGGATAAAACAATTTGAAATAAATTTGAATTATCACATGGTAGTTGCAAAGGCAATCAAAAATATTAGGATGTTGGCGAAATGTATTTGCGCTATCCGAGAGAGAAAGTGTTGATAAAAGTGCATCATCCTCCAGCGCTTTTTTTTTTTTAATGTTCAACAATTTCTATCTGCAAAGCTGATTTTGAGTCCCAAATAATTCTATATTAGTCTGAACAAATTGAGGTTTTTTGTGTCTCCGGTTAGCTCAAAAATTTACGTGGTAAGCAAAATATTTGAAATACTTTCCTTCGCCAACGAAAAGTTACTTTTTTGTGAATTTTCCTCTACAGAACATAAGCGCTTGCTCTATTTGGTGATAAAAAAAATTGATAGACCGAAGAGAAAATCTCGAACTAAAATGTGTAAACGTCATTGTGTTGAACAGCGAAGAAAAACATTGACCCTTCTGGATTTGAAATACAATATGTATTTTGTTGTTGTTGTTGTTGTTTTTCAAAAAGGAGTTTTATTTTGTCCAGGATGCGCCACAGACAGACCGCGCATCGACGGCGCGTTCCACCAGTCACCCCATACTTAACAAAACATCTTTTGGCAGAAATTTTCTAATTGGCTTGACACTCGACCTAGATGGCACGTTGATAAGTCAAAGAAAAGGGTGCAAATGAACAGAAAATATATTACTTTATTTGATAATAATGTCTAATGAAGTAATGAAAATTGTCAAAAAACGTCGAATTTATAGTTTTTCAGACGAATTCTTTTTTAAGGATTTTATGGATATGGATCGATGTACGCATCTTCAGGATACATTTATCAGGTATGAACCATGAACAAATCAAGGCACGGTCCATCCATGTGCAATAATAACCATGCAAATGTGTAACAAAACTTAATTGAATGACGATTTTTATTAAAAAATCCAACGTTGTTTGAAAAAAGGATGTTAGATATGACACGGTTAGTATGAAATGTAATATATATTTCGGTACCTACAACGCACGTGATATACACCAACTACTGGGCGATCTCAAATATAATATTTCTAATTCTCTCTCTAATGGATCGAAAGTTCTTATTGATCCCAAAACACGCAATATTTTTTTTTATCAAATTTAATTCGATTCGACAAAGCATTGCCGGTAAATGTTATTCATATTACTATGATTATTATGTTATTCCTATTTACCGCAATCTTACGTTATTCGAGAATCTATTTGACGCAAAGACGCAACACCGGCTATGAAATTTCGAACAAAAGTACCCGCAAAAATGTTTCAATTTTATCATCAGAGAGGAAATATCCCAGCGCCCACGATCACGTTTTTTATTTTGTCGCCGAAGCCCAGTAGAAAGGGAATTATTGGAATATTTGAACGTTTTGAGAGGGTGTGTTTAATAAAAACCATTTTATCGCTTATAATCACAATATTCGAACTTCAAATTATATCCGCGTATTTTTTGCGTTTTCCAGCTATCCTGTGATATATTTTATAATTAAAATATCTTTTGTGATCAAGGAAATTCATGGTTTTAGAGTCGACCCGTTTCCCAGACACGCGGAAAAAACACTATGGTTTTTTTGTACCTGAGTTGAAATTGAAGTTGTTTTGTACCGGAAAATGACGCTCCAAATTGAAATTAGACTCGATGTGAGTACGTATCCCAATCCTATACAAGCAAACAAACAACCATTCAAACCGAGTGGGTCAATTGTTCGATGTAAAATCGATTCAACTTCGATAATTCCGGAAAAATATCATGCGGTTTAGTGATGAAAAAGCTATGTTTTATTGAGAATCAATAAAAGATAAAGGCCGGAATCGGGGATTGAGAGAAACCAACAAATGGCCACTTAATAACAAAGAGCTACTATAAAATGTAATACCAGCAACTGCACTCTGGGAAGAAAACTTCCTAAATTATTTGAATCGGTATGGTGAAGTGCGGCGAGTGGTATTTGCCCTGGACGTTGGAAAGACCATTCACACCTTTTTGATATTTCCCAAATTTGAAAATACTGAGATTGCTATTTTTGTAACATCTGCACCTCAAATCATTCTACCCAGGGCGAAATAACTCGACCGACCATGGTTCGTAATTACGCACCAGCAGCCGAGCGCGAATATTAATAAGCGCTTGCTCTATTTAGTGATAAAAATTGATAGACTAAGGAGAAAATCTCGAACTAAAACGTTGAGGTGTTTGAACAGCGAAGAAAAACAGTAATTCTTCTGGATTTGAAATACTCTCGACCCCTCGACCTAGATGACATGTTGATTGAAAGGGTAAGTCAAAGGAAAAGGGGGTGCAAATGAAGAGAAAATATTACTTTATTTGGTGATAATGTGTAATGACGTTTGAAAATTACGATGTCATAGCTTAAGAACCCATACAATGTATGCTTACGTATTATCAAACTAACGAATATATATCACACGAAAATTACCAAAAACGTCGAATTCGTAGTTTTTCAGACAAATTCTTTTTTACTGATTTTGAGATGCTTCGGAAATTCAATCCATTAATTCATACTTCTCTAAATTATGGATCGAATTGATTGGTCATTCCTGTCCATAACTTGAGTAACGATGTACGCCTTTTGAGGATACATTTATCATGTATGAACCATGAACAAATCAAGGCACGGTCCATCCATGTACAATGGTAACAAAACTTAATTGAATTACAGTTTTTAATAGAAGTCCAACCTTGTTCCAAGATTTTCTGTAATACATTCATAATTAACCTATCTATTGTGATTAAGGAAATTCAAGCTTTTAAAGTCGACCTGTTATTATTATAATACATTGCTAACCATTATCATTTTCAAAACTACATACAATCTATTATTTTCGCGGAATATTTTATTGTGTAGATATTAGAAGTGATAATTAAAAAACATTTCAAATGATAAATGCCATCTGCGGAAGTCAAGCGCATTCCGTGAATCTATTTATATCGACACATGTTCATTGAATCGTGAACTGGTCTTGAATTATCACATGGTAGTTACAAATGCAATCAAAATATTAGAATGTTGGCGAAATGTATTTGCGCTATCCGAGAGAAATTGTTGATAAAAGTGCATCATCTCCAGCGCTTTTTTTTTTATTAGTGTTCGGGAATTCCTATTTGTGAAGTTAATTTGAGTCCTAAATGACTCTGTATTGGTCTGAAAAAACAAATTGAGGTTTTTTGTGTCTATCCGGTTAGCTCAAAAAAATTACGTGGTAGGCAAAATATTTGAAACACTTTCTACAAAAATACTTCAGCGAAATCTGCACCCCAAATTTTCCTGTGGGCGATTTTCCTCGACAGGCCATGGTTCGTAAGTGCACTCCAGCGGCCGAGAGCGAATTTTAATAACCGATTGCATTATTCGGGATAGAAATTGATAGACTAAGGTGAAAATCTCTAACAGCCATGGGTAACGTCAAGGTTACGCTCCAGCGAAGAAAATTTTTCTGACAAATTCTGGATTTGAAATGCAATATTTTTTTTTGTGTTTGTTTTTTTTTAAAAAGGAATTTTATTTTGGCAAGATTGCTCCACAGATCGAACGCGATCGACGTCATCGTTCCTCCAGTCACCCATTTACCTAACAAAACTTTTTTTTGGCAGAAATTTTTTAATTGGCTATGAACCACTCGACCTAGATGACACGTTCCATAATGTCAAAGGAAATGTTCAAATTTACAGTAAACACACTTTATTTGGTAATAATCCAACCTTGTTTGGAATAAAAGTCAAATAAAAAGACGCTGTTACGTATTTGACGTTGCGTCATCACGCACATCCTTACGTCGCTCGAGAATCTAGTTGCGCCAAAGACGCACACCGGCTTTGAAATTTTGAACAAAATTCCCCATAAAAATAGTTGGTGAGGGAAGTAAGCCGTAAGCGGTGCTTACGTGAACCACTTTGCGCTGGCGAGGCGTCCAATAGACGTGATCATTTCTATCGGGATTCGAATCTTCGTCAGAACGATCATATAAGCGTAATTCGAAGCGTATTACCAACGCTTTAGCGATTCAGCTAAACGGGCATAGATCGCAATGGACTGTAAGGGTAAGGGGCAGTCTTCCACTAACAACTGAGATCCTCAACGCGCTATTATTTTTTTTTTTTCGAAAGAAACCTCCCACTGCCACTGATATAGCATGGACAGGAAATATTAACAAGATACATATTCTGCTACAAATGCTCAAATAATGGAATCACAAGAGGGCGGCTCAGAGGACGGGGTTCGACTTATGGCCTAGTCGTTGCTTTCAGCAAGGCACTTTGTGTATGGCTGTAACGTAAATCCGATGCACGACAAAGGTCCGAATCTAATGGTTATTGGGTATATGAACCCGCGAAAGCCATAAAATATAATTCGAAAAAACTCATTTTTATACCCCTGGATCGTTAAAAACAACAAAATATTCCTTCCGGTAAGTTATCAATAACGATGGCAGAATTATAATTTAAAATTTTTACGAGTACATGTTTCTGGCAACACAATTATATAGGACGTGGCGAAAATAAAGAAATATTAAACAAAAGACTTATTCTTTTTCCAAGGTACAAACAATCGTATCGCTAGATGACGCCTCAGAGGACGGAATCCACTTGATTACTCAGTCCGATGAGCTCCGATGCTCGGTAGTTTAAACATTCAGCGCGTTCTTCAGAAATTCGCAGTTAAATATATGGCACACATTACCCAATTTCACGTAATAAAATGACAAATTTTGCGATATACTCTCATTGGTTGTTCATTTAACATTTAAAAGCTCAACATTCAAAATAGTGTTGGTAATTCTGAGTAAAAATACAGATTTTCCCCAACTTTAACTAGGTACTTCAAAACTTAACTCAGTATCTGGCTCAAAAATTAAGTATCTGGTATAAAAAAAATAAGCAAGTTAAACATCCCGTTGATAAAATGTTTGTTAAATAGACATTCGGTGATTTCAATCTTCAAATCTATTAAAAATGTCTAAAATGCAGCAAAACGAGGATTGTCTAGTATAGCTGTTTTAAGCCAGGTATCACCCAATTTTAAATTTAAAACTAAGTTACTATAACAACGACTGACATATCAGTGTCGCAATTCATCAATAAATAAAAAAATTGCCAAAAAAGTAGTCTTTGAATAGTATATATATCATCCGTTAACTGACCAAACCTATGTTTGATAATTATTTTATCACGCAGTCTCATCTGTCAATAGGTATAGAACTCGATCAGTATCACAATTCTTTCTATTGTTCCTAGATGTAACTTGAAGCACACTGAAGGTACACTCAAGCATCTCGGTGTGAAATTTTGGAACGATTCACCTTTCCATCTCAAAAGATTATCATATCCGAGTTTTAAAACTAAAATGCGTAATCATCTTAGGTTATCGTACTCTGTGTGAATGTCCTACCATTTTCTCCGCAAGTTCCAAATGTTTGTCTCTTTATGAATCCAGCATTTCATTGATCCAAGCATCTTGTTCAATCAACCTGTAAAACACATTTTTATTCACTGTGTCAAATTTTACATGTTTCCCATTTACAGTTTTATTGTAGCCCGATAAAGTGCCAACACCGTCATGCTAGCGGGGAACTGATTCCGGCCTTTATCAGAGTGAATTTCACTGAAACAAAGCATTTTTCACTAAAACGCATGGTATTTTCCCGGAATTGTCGGAGTTGAATCGATTTTGCTTCGAACAATTTACTAAATCGTCTTAAATGAGTATTTGTTTGGTTGCATAGGATTGGGATGCGCACTCACATCTATTCTATTTTTATTTTGAAAACGTCATTTTCAGTAAAAAACAACTTCAAAATAATTCTGAATTGAAAAATTCGTGAATGGTAACAACTACGGACGGAGCCAATGTTTAACCAAAAATATATTATATAAAATAGCCTCCATAATGCCTCTGGTTATCAGTACAAATTAAACAACAGTTCAATATACACATTCACAAGAAAATCGCATCAGTTACTGGCGTTAATTACCTGTAGATGTGAGCTTTTTCGCGAGTATTGGCAAGTAGAACAGATTAGGTGCATGTATCTATTTTGATTAATGATATTTTGTCACGCATGGCCATGGGTCGCTGATAGATTGCGCCGTGTAGGCGCGGTTCACCTGTGGCTCATGCTTGACAAAATAAAGTTTCTTATTGGGCTAGATAAGAATGTATCAATAAGTTGATAGTGTTTTCGCATGTCTGGAAAACAGGTCGACTTTAAAAGCTGGAAAACGCAAAAATATGTGGATTTAATGTGATGTCTGAATATTGTGATTATATGCGATCAGATGGGTATGAGAGACACACTCTAAAAACATTAAAATAATAATAATCCAATAATTCACTTGCGAGACAATACTTTGTCGAGTCGAATTAAATTTGATAAAAAGAGTATTGCGTATTTGAGACCAACAAAATCTTTTGACGTCGATCTCCATTAGAGAGAAATTGAAATATTATATTTGAGATCGCCCAGTAGTTGGTGTATATCACGTCCGTTGTAGGTACCGAAATATATATTACATTTCATCCTAACCGTGTCATATCTAACATCCTTTTTTCAAACAATGGTGGATTTTTATTAAAAATCGTGATTCAATTAAGTTTTGTTTCACATTGATTGGTTACTATTGCACCTCGATGGACCGTGCCTTGATTTGTTCATGGTTCATACATGATAAATGTATCCTCAAAAGGCGTACATCGTTACTCAAGTTATCGACAGGGATGACCAATCAATTCGCTCCATAATTTAGAGAAGTATGAATTAATGGATTGAATTTCCGAAGCATCTCAGAATCAATAAAAAAGAATTTGTCTGAAAAACAATGAATTCGACGTTTTTGACAATTTTTGTGTGATATGTATTCGTTAGTTTGATAAAACGTAAGCATACATTATATGGGTTCTTAAGCTATGACATCGTAATTTCCATACTTCATTACACATTATTATCAAATAAAGTAAATTTACTGTTCATTTGCACTCTTTTTTATATTTCTTCATTTTTGTTACATTCTATATAATTGTGTCGTCAGAAGCATCTGAACTGAACATCAGAAACATCTCATCTCTCTCAAGGAAAGGAAACTTCAATCCTTGCAAATGTGGATGCTTCTTCGCGACTTCCGTAAGAAGTGTTAAAGGATGCAACGTAGTCACACAAAACACCGATTTCTGAGTACAAGCAATGTTATCAGCTGCAGTAATTCCTTTTAAGCGGAAACTTACTTCTGTATAATGGAGATTGTCTTGTTGAAAAACTCCCCCCAGTTTCATTTTGCCTTTTGATCCTTCTAGAGCCAAATCTTCCCCCAATGTATGTGTGACAATGAAATATATCACTTTACAAAGTTACTAGGAAAGTATACGAAACCCTGGCACACAAGCGCACAAAGTCCTTGTCACAACTTCTCCGAATTGTTTCAATTTTAATTTTATTTTCAAGGTATTTGAAAATTTATTATAATATTTGGCCGTGACTAATAATAGGCATATTCCCATCAGAAATTTTATTTTGTGATGCATGAGTCACAGAGGAATCACGTCTCAATGAAAAGAAATTGCATCATTACATGAATATGATACATTTTCTGCAATCGAAGTCCGATATTTTCCATCAAAGCAGCCCTTGGCATAAAGAGGTGGCAGATCGGATTTAGAAGCCAAGATTAAACGTAAAGAAACCGAGTCCTATGATGCTAATATTTATTTAATTAGTTAACATATAAACCGGGCAAACAAAGACAGACTCAATAGGGCGGTTGGAGTGTAATAAAAAGCATATTCACCCTACCATGTTTTATCAAGCATGATCCAGCGACGGATAGTCCCTTTGAGGCGCCATCTTTCAGTGGCTCATGCTCAACAAAATTTCAATGTCAAGAGTTTTATTACCGTTATGGTGGAGTGCGTCGACAGGTCGAGTAATTGTGAAATCGATTGGAATTGGTATGGGTTTATCAAATACTAAGACTTTAAGGAGATTTCTTAAAATTATAGTGCTTGGTTTCCTTGTGATAGTTGTTCTACTTTTGATCAATTATAAAAAGAGGCAGTTTTTAATAAAAGTACAGGCTGATGTGACCCAGCAAACAATAGTCAAGAACATTTTAACAACGACAGAGAATTACAGAGCCAATGCAAGAAATATCGCAGCGAAAGAAACCCAACGATATAATAAACAAAAAGCGATTGTAATATTTTCAGGCTTCAGAACTGGATCGACATTTTTGGGAGAATTTTTTAATCAGAATCCGGGAGTTTAAAACTTGTTCGAGCCATTGCACGTCGACGAAAAATTACAGAAAAATCTTTTGAAAGATTTGCTGAGATGTGATTATTCCAGAGTTCCAGAAATCTACAAATCAAGAAGCAATGAATCTGACCGATATCTCCGATGTAAATATAATATTTGTTTTCCTTGGCTAAGTAATTTTCTATGGAGAAATACAAATCTTTGTGTCAATAAACAACCGTATTGTGGATCGTATGCTTTAGATACAAATGTTCTTGAAAAAGTTTGTACTCAAAGTCTGGCAACGGTTGTTAAACTTGTTAAATTGAACCATTTGAGCGAACTTGAACATATTTTATTAGATCCTGATTTGGATGTTAAAGTTATACATCTTGTGAGAGATCCAAGACCTGCGATTCCTTCACGTTTGAAGATGTCTGATATGACCAATAAGAAAAGCTCAAAAGCGGGAAATCCAGATCCAAAAAGATATGAAATATCAGCTGAATATTTATGCAGGTTTTACGAAAGAAACATTCTTTATGCCAAGAACTGCTTCGATGGAATATATCGGACTTCGATTGCAGAGAAAGTATCATATTCATGTAATAATACAATTTCTAAAGCTTGGCAGCAAAGATACATGCGTATATCTCATGATTATATCAGCGAAAATCCTTTAGATTCCTTAAGACAAATATACAATTATGTTATTGAAAAGAAAAACTCTGCTGACAAATTTTTTGGAACTTCAAGAAATTCTATGAAAACTTTAAACGCTTGGAGATTGAAAGAACAATTTGTAAATGTAGAAATTATTCAAAAATCTTGCTCGTATGCAATGGAAAGTCTCGGATACATAAAAGCAGAAAATGAAATTCATCTGCAAAACCTTTCGTACAGTTTATATGATATTAAACAGGGTCTTTATCGAGGTTGATAATTCGAAACTAATTCAGTGCAGATTCAGGTTTTGATTGACTTTTAGAGATGTATGACGTAGTTTCAAGCAAGTATGTACGCTAATCTACTTAGCATTTAAAATATCAATTTCATCATATTAAATATAATCAAATCCCTGCGCGTATCTATCAATGTTTGTTTTAAATTTAAATTGTTATTCATTCAAGTTATGTAACATAGAGTGTAGCATTGAACATTTACCTTTCATATAAAATTCAAGTTACGTAATCATAACTCAATATCCATACTTTTATGGCCACTGACCATTTCTTGAACACAAAAATGAGATCAATGCAACATGTATATTGAAAAATAGCGGAATCAGTAACGAAATTCTGCTGTTTCATACTCTGGACAGAGAAATGCATACGAGGAATTGTTATGTTTAAGCTGTGTTAAGTTCGTCCTATCCACATATTATATGTCGAAATTTTTTTCGTGATTGGTGTCGAGAAGGCTGTCCGCTATATTTGATTCCATTTTTTTTAAATCGCTGATTTAATAAAGTTTTAGTGTGGATATGTGAATCTTATTATATTAGATACTTGTCTACGTACTTGTGTGTGTGCTGTTAGTTCACAGTGTATATTGAATCTGAAAAATATTGTGAAAACATTTTTTGTTAAGTATGTGTCACTGATGGATCGCGTGATTGAGACGCCATTCACCTGTAATTCAAGCTTAACAATATAAAATTTCTGTTGAGAATGTGCCTATGTCACAACTAAATGTTATATTGAATTCTTAAATATCTCTAAAATAAAATTAGAATTGAAACAATTCGGAGACGTTGAGACAAGGACTTTGTGCGCTTGTATGCCAGGGTTTTGTATACTTTCATTATAACATTGTAATGTAATACATTCACTCGTATCGTCTTTTGTGTCGGAAGTTGTGTCAAAATAAACTGTCTATTCTATAGTGAATAGATATAAACAAACCGTCAAGCGCGCGGATAGGTCTGAAAAAAGAGCAGTGTAGAACTTCCCGACCTTTATGTACATCGTTTTTTGTGTCGAATAAAGTTCCAAAATAGACCTACGTCGATAATTGAATGCGCTTTTATTTGGCTGCCCGGTTAGCTTAATCGATAAAAACGGTGGGAATCAGCTTCGAGTTTCACAACTGCTTCCCCCCTACACGTGGGTTTGAATTCTGCGCGCAATAATTATATTCTAAAGCATTGTAGAACATGCACTCAGCGAGGGGATGGCTTGACCAAAATCGATTGCATTTTGTCGTTAAAAATGAAAATTCTAGTTCATTTTGGAAGTATTTGTTCCTGTGAACAATTCACGATTGATTCGAATATATTGTGTTTCGAATCACCGAATCGAATTGGCCAGTCCTAGGTCATACCCAACACTTGACGAACCAAGAAAATCCAAAAAATGGTGGCGCGATCCCCCATCTGCGTTAGACATACTTGACAAAAATTTTCAACTAATTATGTGTTTGATTGACAAGCACAATTGACACAAGTAATCAATTTCAGTTTGATTAACCAACGTTCCTTGAAAAAAAAATAATGGGAGAATTTGTTTTGTCAATTCTTCGTGCTCCTGCAGCAAACCTTCTAATAACAGTTTGGTATATATGCCTATCATGACATTTATGAGAATTTATCAAAATAAAAAGTTTGCATGTTCGGATGCAAGCGGATACTTGTGTATAATACTGTATAGTTGAAAAGTTTGAAAATGAGGCATCCAACTCCGTCAGCAAACATAGGATAGGATAGTAAATTTCCACCCTGCGTGAGTGGGGAGCCGAGAATACGACGAAACCATATGGAAAAGCACTACCTCTCACATGTAACCTGGTTGGGGGAGGAAGGAAGCCTTAGTCGGGGCTTACGTGAACCACTATACGCCGGCGAGACGTACAATAGACCTCTCTCATATAATCATCTCACACAGGATTTGAATCTTCGTCAGAACGATCAGGGATGCGTATCTCCAAGCGTATTCCCAACGATTTACCGATTCAGCTGGCATAAATCAAAATTGCCTTTTACGGTACGATGTAGCCTTCCACTAACAGCCAGAGACCTTCAACGCGTAATTATTATTTTTGCAAAAGAATTCCGCCTCTGCTACTGCTATAGCATGGGCGGGGAATATTAACAAAAAACTTGATATGCTTCCTAGATTCAAATAATCCGATCTCTAGAGGGCTTCTCAGAGGATGGATTTCGAAAAATGGCTTAGTCGTTGCTTTCAGCAGGGTACTTCGCGGATGGCTGTAACAAAAAACAGATATGTAACAAAGGTTCGAACCTAACGGTTGTTGGGTATATAAACCCGCAAAAGCCATAAAATATAATTCGAAAAAACTCGCTTCGATACTCCTAGATCGTGAAAAACAACAAAATTTTCTTTCTGGCCGGTTATCAATGGCGATAGCAGTATTATAATTAAAAATTTTTGCGAATGCATCTTTCTGGCAAAAAATTCGATATGATGCAGCTAAAATAAAGAAATATAAATCTAGAGACTTATTCTTTTTCCAAGATACAAACAATCGTATCGCTAGATGGCGTCTCAGAGGGAATCTACTTGATTACTCAGTCGGATGACCTCCGATGCTTGGTAGTTTAAACATTCAGCGCGTTCTTCAGAAATTCGCAGGTAAATATATAGCACACATTACCCAATTTCACGTAATAAAATGGCAAATTTTGCGACATACTCTCATTGGTTGTTCATTTAACATTTAAAAGCTCAACATTCAAAATAGTGTTGGTAATTCTGGGTAAAAATACAGAGTTTGCCTAGTATACCTAGTTCAGTTGGCTTATTTACAGAGTACTTTTATCTAGTTTCACGAATATCTGATTTGCCTAATTTAACTTTTACCGAGTTTTCTGTTTGAAGTTTTACCTAGGTAATTTGCATAATTTTACCCAAGTTTCCCCAATTTTAACTAAGTACTTAAAATATTAACTGAGTATCTGGTTCAAAAAAAAAATAGGCAAATTATATATCCGTTGATAAAATGTTTGTGAATTAGACAATTCGGCGATTTCAATCTTCAAATCTATTAAAAATGTTGAAAATGCATCGAAACGAGGATTGTCTAGTATAGCTGTTTTTAAGCCAGGTGTCACCTAGATCTAACAGTGAGAGGCATAACTGTGTCGCAATTTGTCAATAATTAAAAAAAGTCCAAAAAATAGTCTCTGAATAGTATATATGTCATCGGTTAACAGATCAAATCTATGATATCCTCCCTTCAGTTTATTGCCCCTATATTGGAGCAATAAAGAATTAAAGTAAAGTGTAGCATGGCCATTAACTGAGGCTGGTCCTTACGGCTGTTGGATGCCCCGGAAACTAATTAAAAAATAAAAAGTTTTTACTATCTTTTCTTGGATGACCTTTTGCCCCCACATTTCTATCTTTCCCGCCTCTAAACTCATTCTGCTGTACCAATGTATTACTATTGATAAAAGAAAAATCGAGTGTTATTGCTGCACCCATACTTTATTTCGTTTGACAAATTTGATAAGGCGTGATAGTGAAACATACAAACATTTGCCAACAGAGACAGATTTTTCAAACGTCAATTTAAAAATGGAAAGCACGTTGATGAAGTTTCTAATAATATACTTGTATACAGAAAACACCCATAGGAGACATTAAGTGCTCTCAAGAATAAGAAATATTAAATAAAGTTTAAGCCATGCAATTCATTAATCAAAATGTTCTAAACATTACCGAAACCAACGAATGAAAACAACGTGGCATTTTAATTTCGTTTTACAAAACATAATTTATTTCCTGCGTCTACCCAATCTGTAATTTTATTTTGTAAAGCATGCATAAGTCACTGATGGACGGCGTCCTGCCAGCGCTATCCTTCAGCGACTCGAATTTAAAAAAGTTTTCTTCTTGCTTAAATTTTCTCGCTTTTTTCAATGTTTTATTGAAGTATTTTTTCTTCAATTCCTCTTTAAAGGCAAAATACATTTTATCAAAATGAAAATATTTTTACGTAAACTATGTAAAGAATAATATATTTCAAATGAGACTAAGTGTATCCCTAGGTAACCTTGTTTCGCTTTTCAAACTAGACAGAACTTCTATTAAAAGCCGGCAAACTATTTATTTTTTGGCTGCATTCAATACATTTTTAATAGATCTGAAAATTAAAATTACAACATGATCAGTTTTCTGTTATTTAAAATATGATTTATCTAGTTTTTTATACTAGATACCATGTTGAAAATAGGTAGATAAATACCTATTTTTACCCCGCAAATTCACTAGATAGTAATCCAAACACTACACTCGGAAAAAGCTAAACTAGGTAGATCATATTATATTCTTGAAAATAAGTAAAAGTACTTTGAAAATAAGGTCGGATCTTGGTTTCAAAAATATTTAATTTACCTAGTTGAGCTTTTACCGAGTTTTCTGTTTGAAATTTTACCTGGCAAATTTACTAGATGAAATAGGTAGATTTACTTCTTTTACAAATAGGACGTTGAAAACTATTGTAAAAACTGGGTGAAACATATTTTCATTACGAAAAAATCTTTCAAAAAAGACAATTTCAAGATTTTAAAGGGCAAATCTATGAAAATGTCTTCAATGCAGCCAAACGACAATTGCCTGGTTTTTAATCCAGGTTCTTCTTAGCTTTCAAAATGAAACTAGATCAACTAGTAATACTTAACCTAGTTTTGCCGAAAATCACTTTTAACCTAGTTCCATGAATAGGTTGCCATAACTAGTCTAAACATGTTTTATTAAGCATGAGTCACTGATGGGTCGAGCATCCAAAACGCGACTAATCTGTGACTCAGTCTTGATAAAATAAAATTTATGATGGTGAATTGTGACGCTCCCCACTCGAAAAAAAACATTTTCAATATGTGTATTTATAATATATTTTCACTCGTATTTTTAAAGGCTTTTGGCTTTGCTTCAAACTAATTAGAAGCATGCAGTCTTCATCCGCCAATTGGTTGACTCACCACTGTAAAAAACGTAAGTTTGAGTTAATTGGGAAATTTTCGTAAAGGTGAAAACATTGGTATTTGAGCTATGATTCGCTATGAATGTGAAAAGTGTAATGGCCACGATTGACAAGATTGTAGGTGTGGGGAACGTATATCATAAGTATTTCCTACGTATATAAGAGACGAATAAAGCAACGAGAGCAGTGGGGCCAACGGGATGGTAGATGATAGTCAATAGTAGATAGTCAATAATAGATACTCAATTTGCACTGTTTGTTTGTTTCTTCGTGTAATCGATAAAAAAAAAATAAAGTCGGTTGCAAATTATAAATACTGTGGCCACCATTTATGGTTACCTGGATTTGGCACCAGCTGTATTATCTGTCTGCAGTTAACTCTTCGTCCAAATCTATTGTAGAATTGAGGAAAGCATCCACCACAGCTGCTCATACGACATTGTAAGTTGGGATTGTAGTATTGACTGGTATAGTAGTATGTGGATTGTTGATTGTTTGTGATACATCTATATTGTGAACATTGTTGTTGACTGCAGCCTGGGAACGATGGATATCTTGGTGGACATCGACCTAAAACACGGTTAAACATTCACTAAAATGAAGCCAATAAGCTATTTTATTTGTCGAAGCAGGAAAAATAGATAGAGCCTAGCGGGTGATTAGAATCGATCAGTATCACAAATAGGGCTGGGCAATTCAATTCGATTATTTGACCAGATTCGAAGCATGAAATATTTGAATTCGAAATTTTATTTTCTTAAGTATGAGCCATAGTTGACCTGCGCCTTGATGATGCGAACCATCAGCGTCAAATTGTAGTCAAAGTTTTTAATGAGATAGGAAGAAAGTCTCGCAAAAGAAAGTAGCACTTTCAAATTTTACCAAAAATTTCAAGTAATATATATTTCAATATTTCGATAAGGGAGCAAATATGAATGAAAAAACGAAGCATTAGTCATGTAACATAATCAGCGAATTGCTTAAATTATTCGAATGAGATTCGAATTCGAAAAGATTATGTTTTGCTCAACCCAACTCAAAAATTATTCAAATCAGCCGTAAATTGGTATTTTTTAAATTTTAATCTATGCAAAATGACAAAATGACTTACACTGTCTCGTTATATCTTTATCGAAATCATCGAAGTTAGCTTGACATCCATTACATGTTGTTCTGCATTGTGCACCAAGATTTGATGGACATGATGTAACTTGACATGCGTTTACAAGACAGTTGGTTGTAGAACATCGGTTTCCTCCGATTCCGCCAAGCAGGAAAAGGTAGAGAAGTTCTACAAAGATAGATAAAAATATAAAATATGAAAATAATAATTGGAGAAATCAAAGAGTAGCCTAGTTGAAAGGATCAGTTGGTTTGAAGTGCAATCGTGCAGTCTGACAAGCCAACAGTTCGATACTTGGGCGACTCACCAATTCTCTGATTATAAAGATTAAAAACGGTAACGATTAAAACAGTGAGATGAATTGGGAAGTTCCACTCACCTTTAGGAAAAGTACGCTTAGGCTTCGTCCAGCAAACTGCTGTTCCACATTTAGTTGGACAACAAATCTTATCTTCATCATTGCAATCATCATTGATTTGACAGTTTGTATCGGGACATGACATACCATGCTTGTGTGCATTAGGACATTTCGGATCGTATTCTGAGAAAAATTTGTTATTTTATTGAATATATTATCTATGTTTTGAGCAGTTTTTGTGTTTGGACATATCAATAGCAGGTATATTTTTTCGCATATTTATTTATAATTGTTTCTTCAACCATCGAGTATAAAAGGGGCACGTTTTCGTGACTTTAATAACAATGTAGCTCATGGATCGTAACCCAAACAAATCCAACTTGTTTGCTTTCACTTTTGAGAACACACACTTTGTATTCTAATAGGCTAATCATAAGATCTTCAGGATACATTGAGGTATAGAAGATTTAGAGGAATATTGTATAAAATTTGTTCAAGGATATGTTTTCTTACTTTTACAACTAGGATAACCGTCGGACCATTCTCCATTCCAAAGACAAGTCACTTCCTTCGGTCCCCATCTTTGTAACCCAGATTTGCAGTAGAAACTGTAATATAGAAAAGAATGCGTATTATCTCTATGTATTTACGCAATAGAAATTTAGTGCTTGTGTTGACTAAGTGTACGCAGTTTTAATAAACGAACTGTTCGGTTGGAAATATTTGAAGCAAAAGAGCTCAAACTGAGGGAGGGGATGCTATAACGTAGCGTGAGTGTGTATGCGTGTAGGTGCATAAATGAGGGTCACTAATACAGAAAGATGTATACATGCGCTTGGATTTCAAACAAATAGCGCAGTTGGTACTTACGTGCAGTCACTCCCGTAGTTCGACTTATCTGTACATTTCATTTTACCGTAGTCATCAGGATATTCGATTGGATCACAAACAACATCTGTGAAAGTAGGTTTTATATTTTGAAACTAGAACTAGACAATTTCCAAATGTTAATGATTTTTAAATCAAATCGAATATCTTTCCTGAATATAGGAATACCTGACATATAAATTTTTTAGAACATCGAAAATAAAAATATTCGTAAAGAAATATTTGTAAACATATATTTTTCTTACCTTCACAAGTTGGTTGCATATCCGACCATTTCCCATCTGTCTGACAAACTCTCGTTTTTGGTCCTCTCAGTTGCTTGCGAGAATCGCAGAAAAATCTTCGAAAACAAGAAAATATAAACGCTTTATTTAAGCGATTTTGGATATTGATTTTGCAAAACATGAGCCACCGACAGACCGCCTATTGGCGGCTCGATGCATCACCGGCTCATATATAATGGAGATTTGTTAAACCGATGTTCCATATTAATGAAATGGAAACCGTCAAGTAATCACAACATAATACCTGCCAGGTAATTTCATAGTTCTGGTCTAAAACATATAAGTGATAAAATCTAAACAAAACAAATTGTCAATGTTTTGAGAATTTTTATTCAGAATATTCTTCAAGAAACTACTGAAATTACAAAAGAAACTTGCGGAAATTAAAAAAACTGAACTCATGCCGTAAATATGTTCATCGATGCTCTAGTACGTGCGCACACTCAAATATTAGTAGTTAAAAAGCTTACGAGCAGGTATCCCCATGTTTATTTCCATTGCAAAATCTATTTCCCGGCTGTCCATCGAAATTGAATTCGGGACATGTGACCCCTGGAAAAAATAAGAATTTTAACAAACAGAATTATATACAGATACTGAAAACCTAGCACCTGACACAGTCTACGATACATCTTTTGAATTTTTGCAGCGGCGCAACCGGGGGGGGGTCATTTAGAATTAAAAAAAAAATATGTAGTAACGGGGAAATTAAGGAACAATGGTAACAAAAATGCAACAAAATTACGGATCTTTGACCGTAATTTTTCTTAGCAGTATTGAAAAAATTTCAAAATTGACTTTTTGGCTAATATGAGATGTTGATGGAACCGTTGATGGTTCATCAACAGTCCATACTTGGCATAAATCTCACCAACATGAAGTTTTTTTAACTTTGGAAATATGGAATAAATGCAAATGACCAGCTAATTTACTGTACTTTTTTTACAGTGTAACAAGCTTAGTTCTATTTATCACAAAGTTTCAAAACAAAAGTCTGTTTTGTATCTTACAGCAAGATAAAGCACTTCTGGTTTCAAACAGCGATGATCTCTAAAACCATAAATGTAAATTTTAAGATTATTTACTGTGAACCCAAGTCAGAGTTGAAGCGCAGTTTGGCGGTGCGTCAGTGGCCATAATGGTTGGCAAAACACATATTTGTCGGTGCAATCCCTCGGTGATCATAAATAATCAAATCGAATTCAGATAAATATCCGATCGAATTGCTAATACTATGCAAACGGCAAATATTTTGTTTTTAATATAACAATTTGCCTCGATTACCAAAGTAAAGAATTAATCCACGCGCTCCGTCGGTAACACATACTATACATCAAAATTTTCCGGTTGTGTTATGGCAGAAAGGTGACCGGAGTCTAAAATATTTTCACTGCATTTTGTCGCTAAAATAGAAAATTTTATATCATTTTACAAGTTTTTGTTACTTTTACCGACGCACAACTGATTCGAATCAATAATGATTCGAGGCGATTCGAATCCTCGAAGTTAAATTGCCCAACCCTAGTAACAATATTTGACAATGTTGAACAATAACAAATCGTGTCAATAAATATCTTTTAGGGATGAAGATCTTTTAATATTCTATCATTCCTCCATGTAGCTCTGTCCATTAGTTGTTCCAGGGACTTTCATGTTTGATACTTATCGTGCAACCTCTCTTGGGGCGAATTTTGGTAAAAAAAATATACTAACGTATACAAGTTGGTATCTCTCTGTCCCATTCCAAATCGTCCTGACACGTCAGAGTAACGCCACCTGTGCTACCGTCGGTGAAAACGAAGCCAGGTTTACAAGAAATTCTGAAAATATAAATATTTGCAAATCTTGAAAATTCTGGTACTACGCATACATATTTATATATAGATAATTTTCACAATGATTCACATTGATCAAGTCTCAAAGCAGTGCCTAAAAGGAACTAACTAAGGGCACTTAATAGCAAAAAGCTACTTGAAACAGAGATGAGATGAGCATGCGATGGACAGGGTCTGGGTTTCGGCACAAATGAGAATGGTATTTCAAACGATGAAAGAAGGCTTTGTATTCTTTTTGTCAAAGTCCAAGGAGTGGGGATTTCGAATTATCCTAGCTTATTTCCTGTGTGCCGTGGAAGACGGCCTAAAGGAAATGAAGAAGTTGTTTTACTATCGCAGGTTTTATACAACTCACTGCACATTATTACAGTGGTTCAGTTCAGTGCTTCAATAGTTTCGGGATATTTTTCGCTCAAAGTGCATTTGCTTGTACTTTATTTTGAAGAAGATTATAGGAACATGAATATGTTAGTTGGTTCCTTAAGGCGATGTTTAAAGCGAATTTGAATACAAAGTCCCGCATGAGAATTTGAATGAAACAAATAAGTTTTTGTATACTTACGTACAAGTTGTAAGAAGTGCGCCTTCAGCGCATTCTAGATTCTGCGTAGATTCATCAACAACGAGTGCCTCGCAATTTAAAGCTGAAAAATAAATAGAGATGAGAGACTTCTCTTTCCTTCAAATATTCTATGACTGGACCTGTTTTGTGAAGCACTGGTCACTGACGGATCTCGCTGTTAAGGTGTGATACATCAGTGGCTGAGACAGACAGATAAAATAAATTTTCTGATTGATATGAGCTCTATGAAATGCTTTTTAAAAGTTTTTCGAATTATATGCTATGGACTGTCCGTGAAAGTATTGGAGCTTATATAGAGAACTTTTATATTGACTGTACTTTTGCAGTGACTGAATATCCGTTCAGTGCTATAGCTACCCGCGTAGCGCCTATCAAAAGAGTGTGGTCGCCGGTGAAACGATCATCTGGGTGTAATAACTTGGGTAGGCTAAGCCGCAGAGGGAGATATCATATATTTCCAGCAATTGTAACCCTGCCCGTCTAAAAGTGGTTTCTGTCACAGGGCCTTGGGCAGAGCGACCCACAAGTGGCTACAAAAAAAATTCATTCCCCCCACTATATCTAGGTTGGTATTTTAACTTTGGTAAACTTTGCCGAACTTGCAAATACATATATTTTCAACGACTCTAACACTGCCTTTAAGCGGCTGCAAAATAGCGAATTATTCAAAATTAGAATATGATTCAGATAATTTTTTTGCTTCGAATCAAATCACAAATTTCGTCTGAATAATAATAAACCCGTTTTTCCGTCACTCAATTTATCAAAAGCTTGATATCTTCGAACTTGGATTTCCCCGTAATATTTGAAATTCTCATATTCGTTGTCACCTAGTCAAAAATATTTTATGGAACACCGATGAATAACGCCATCGAAGAGCGTGCGATCTGTCACCAATGCTTAAGAAATTTTTGCATAAGGTAGAATCCACGATCAACTGATTCGAATAATTTATGCTTCGAATTGATTCAGATAACCGAATTGAATTGCCCAGATTCAACTATCAGCTATTATGCATTTACCATTCTTATAGTTTTTTTTCATATTTTTGAAGTGGAGCAAGGCCAGCGGCCGTGTATGTGACATGGATTGCGGTTTTGGGTAGATATGATTTTTCCTGTTCGTCCTCACTCACCCAAGTTGTTACACCACGGTTGAGTGTTGATCTTGTTGATTAACGAGCCGAACTCGTCGGAACTCGCACCGAATATAACCACTAGGTCATCGTGCACACCTAAGTCAAGGAAGAGGTTTACCGATTTTCTTTTCCTTTCAATTGAGCAATTCGCAATCTTTGTACCCAGGAATATGGTTTCTCCTCTGCGATACATTTATTGGAATCGAATCTACGATAACATCATTTCGAATTTTTTTGAAATCTGATCCATTTTGTAACGTCTTATGGAAATTTTTCAAACAAAGCTCGGAAAATTCAAATATATATGGAAAAAACATAATTTATGCCATGTACTTATGGACCATGAGCGCCATCAACAGCCTGAAATTGGATTTTGTAAAATTTGTTCCACCCAGGTTACGTTATTGTTACAATGTACCTTCTGTTTCGCACACAACACCGCGAGTAAGGAAAGCCGATGCGGTATTGCCCAATCCTGATGTGCCCGGAGTCGGATTAGTTGCATAGATTCCTAGGAATGTTTTATGTATGGGAATATCTTGTGTGCCAACTGGAGATCGAGGGAAACCGTTGAGCCATGCTGTTGATTTCAATTGGGATGTTGAACCATCGTAGTTAGTGAGATCTCCCGACTGCAAAGGAAAGAAATTTTCCTTGTTAAAATATGTTCTTCGAGGGCAAACTCCAATTTTTCTATATAAAATAGAGTCCAACAACACCCAACTAACAGGTAGGTTTACAGCAAAGAAGTACTATAGTACGACTGTATTCCAAGTGAAGAAGATCCCAAATAAAGAGCTACACTGCAACAAAAGTTTAGTAAATTCACTGGTCATTGGCAGTAATTGTTTATTTCCAAAGTTGAGAAAACTCCATGTTGATGAGATTTATGCAAATTATGGGTTGTTGATGGACCGCACCCTAGCTATATCTGAAGAAAAAAAGTCAATTTTGAATTTTTCCTAATACCGCCAGGTAAATTTACTGTCAAACACCAGTGATTTTGTTACAATTTTTGTATACAATGTAGCGAGTGGCATCCACTTCATATTTGTCACATCTCATGCAATTCGATTGGGTTATTCGAATCGATTCGAAGCATAATTCATTCGAATCGATCCGAAGTACAATTTATTCGAAGCTTCCGTGAATAAAACTGACTGAATAAACCGGAATTTTCATTTTTAACCAAAATATGCAAATTAATTTTGGCCAAATTACATTTTGTCGTTGAAATGTTAAAATTGGTGATTAGTGCTCTTAGAAGTGTAGTGTAATAGTAATTATGGGATATTTGTAATTTTCATGGAATTTGTGAATCGAATGGATATCGAATTTCGAATTATTCGGGTTTCGCCCACCCTTAATCTCGTGGCAAGCATTGCGAACGTCATTGAATTGCAAGCAAATGTTTATAATATTGTGAAGTAATCGTTTCTGTTGTTTAAATTCTGATATTTAGAGAAAAAATTGGAATTTTAATATATCGCCATTTTTTACTGTTTTTTAACCAAAAAATAGGCGCTATAACATATAAATAAAGACAAAAATACTGATTTCGTACAGACTGGATCGAACCGATACAACCTTTCTGTCATCTGGTGAATGAGAACAATCTATGACGATGTTTTACAATAAAAAAAAAATTAAAAACAAAAAATTGCAAAATTGCAATGTATGTGGAATTTACACTTTACTAAACAAACAGGGCAAAAATAGTCAAAAGTTATGATCATAATGATCCAGCTGTGAAAATGGCATTAAAATATGCGTTGATATATTCTACTGAAGTTACGTCAGATATAGTGGCTGCACTTATTCAAATTATCTTAGGATTTATATTTAAAAATGATTCTCTTTTGGCGCCATATTTTGGCTGTTTTATCATGATGTACGACAAAAACTTTTTTGGTAAAGCTAGAAAAAAGATATTTTTTTGACATCGACCATAATGGCGTCATAATTCAACCCACCATACTTTTTATTATTCTGATTACGTCATTGTTGCGAAATTTAGAGACTGCACTCATGGAAAGTATCTCAAATAGAACTGAATCGGCTACAATAAAATGCGATGGAGGAAAAGAGATATGGTATCGCGACTTAGCATAAATGAATGAATGTTTCTCACAAAAGTATCATATTCCATTCCGAGATAAACTGCATAGTCGTTAGGTCCAAGACGAACATCTGGATGCCGACCATATTCAAGGAGCATTTCCATGTGTTCAATACTGTACAAATTAGCTGTCGAAGCGACTTGGTCGATGCATTTTTGTTTGGCTACAGCAAATCGGTTATCGCCGGGAATAATCCAAAAACATCTTCTATTGTAGATGACCTTATTTGACATGGTCCGACAAGGATGCTGAGAAGCTGTAAAACAGAAAAGTAAATGTTATATCTGCTAACACAGCCATATTAAAAGATATACCGGTTGCATTCACTGTTCATTTGCAGTAACTGCTCATTTCTAAAATGAAATGTTCTGTAATATAAGTGGAATCGTATTATTATATTTCAGGTCTAATATCTCGGTGGAATAGCAAAGACAGTATTTCGTCCCACCTTTTTCGAATGTTATAAGTAACTTCTATTACAGGGTCAATTGGCCTTTCCAATCCCGATTCTATTTTTAAAATTTTTGACCAATGTTTTTCCATCTAGAGGATTGAAACATATTCGATTTTTGTTCAACAGTTTACCATAGGAAAACCGAATAAATCCACTTTCAAAGTGACCGCAGCAGACGTGTACTCGAATTTCAAGTCTAAAAATGGCATCTCTATTTATACACTGTGAAAATGCAGCAATTTACTGTTCATTTGCAGTAACTGCTCATCTCTAAAATCAACCGCTTTGTTGAGATTTATGCCCATTATGGGCTGTTAATAGAACGCAACTCGGCGGTGCCCGTGTTGGCCGAAAAGTCGATTTTATAATTTCATTTCTATATCACTTAATAAAGTTGTTGTTCAAGAATTTACTGCATTTTAGTCGGAGTGTAACTAAACTATGAATCGATTCTTCACTTACCCTCCCCCGAAGAATAAATTAAAACCAACAGCAGTGCGAGAAGCCTTCTATTTTCCATGTTGTTATTTCCAAATATCAAATAGTGATGTCGACAAGTTATCTACTGCTTAATAAATAGTGGATCGATATTTCTACCAACCTAGTCAATATATAGGAAATTTTCCGAATACCAGAACAAGAGATTACTGACCCAGTCGCATAATATTTCCCTGAACATGTTTCGTTAAGTGAGTCGCATTGTTTGCAAAGTTGCACTTGTAATATAAACTAATATATATCACGCGAAAATTGTCAAAAACGTCGAATTCGTAGTTTTTCTGACAAATTCTTTTTTACTGATTTTGAGGTGCTTCGAAAATTCAATCCATTAATTCATACTTCTCTAAATTATGGATCGAATTGATTGGTCATCCCTGTCCATAACTTGAGTAGCGATGTACGCATCTTAAGGATACATTCATCATGTATGAACCATGAATAAATCAAGGCATGGTCCATCCATGCACAATGCTAACAAAATTTACTTGAATCACAGTTTTTAATATAGATCCAACCAAATATAACGCGGTCCGGAGGAAATATAATATACATTTCGGTACCTACAACGCACGTGATATACACCAACTACTGTCCGATCTCAAATATAATATTTCAATTTCTCTCTAATGGAGATCGGCGTCAAAAGTTTTTGTTGGAACCTAACACGCAATACTCTTTTTATCAAATTTAATTCGACTCGACAAAGTATTGCCGCTAAATGTTATTCATATTTACCGTACCCCACCGACAAACATTTTGCAATAAATATTTAACGAAGACCGTGAGCGTGGATTTCTTATCTTAAAGGACACTGTTACATATTTGATATTGCGTCATCAAGCACATTCTTACATCGTTCGACGTTGAACAAAGACTCATCCGGTTATAAAATTTCAAACAGAATTACGCATAAAAAGGGTTTGAAATGTTTCAATTTGTCGCCGAAGCCCAACAGAAAGAGAATTATTGGAACATTCGCACGTTTTTAGAGGGTGTGTTTATTAACCATTTTATCGCATATAATCACAACATTTGGACTTTAAATTTAATCCACATATTTTCGGATTTACCACCTATTCAGTGATATATTTATAATTAACCTATCGTTTGTGATCAAGGAAATTCAAGGTTTAAAGTCGACCTGTTTTCCAGACACGCGAAAAACACTATAGTGTGTTTCAGGATTCAAGGAATGCAATACTTCCAAAACTGAAACCAGATTTTTGAAGAGCGCTTCAGTTGTGCGTTATATCAACAGTCCATAATTGTATAAAGTTGATGTAGAAGTATTGGATGGTTCTCCCATCGCCCTGGGCAAACACACTCTGTTCACTTTATGATAGTGACTCAGTTTTCCCTGAGCTTATTTTCTACCTCAACTTCTTGATACATTTCTATGTAGCCCAATATGAAAGTTTATTTTTTCAAGATTGACTTGCTTTCCAGGCATTTCAATCTAGCCCAATAAGAAATTTTATCTTGTGAAGCATGAGCCACAGATGGACCGCGCCTGAATGGCGCAATCTATCAGCGACCCATGCTTGACAAAACATCATTGATAAAAATATATATCCTCCTAATCTGTTCTCCTTGCCAATTCTTTCGAAAAAGCTCACATCTACAGGTAATTAACGCCAGTAACTGATGCGATTTTCTTGTTAATGTGTATATTGAACTGTTGTTTAATTTGTACTGATAGCCAGAGGCATTATCTTTGGTTAAACATTGGCTCCGTCCGTAGTTGGTACCATTCACGAATTTTTCAATTCAGAATTATTTTGAAATTGTTCTGTACTGAAAATGACGTTTCCAAATTAAAATTAAAATCGATGTGAGTGCGCATATCAATCCTTTGCAACCAAAGAAATACTCAATCAAAACGATTTAGTAAATCGTTCGAAGCAAAATCGATTCAACTGCGGCAATTCCGGGAAAATACTATGCGTTTTAGTGATGAAAAAGCTTTGTTTTATTGAAATTCACTCTGATAAAGGCCGGAATCAGTGCCTAAAAGGACCCAACAAATGACCACTTAATAACAAGGAGCTACTATAAGATGTAATACCAGCAACTAACTCTGAGAAAAAACTTCCTAAATTATTATAATCGGTATGATAAAGTGCGGCGTGTGGTATCTGCTCTGGGCGTTGGAAAGACCATTTACCCATTTTTGATATTTCTCAAATTTAAAAGTACTAAGAATAGCATTATGTCACCTCTGTACTCCCAAACTATGCTAATCATTACCTATTGCAAACCTTAACGCCGTTATTTGTCGTTGCGATGTTAAACAAAATAAAATACTTGATAAAGAAACGGTTACAAACATGGTATTTATAATTGTATCATACAACACACATGCAAAGAAATGACAGATACCACAAACTGCGCTTTACTATGGTGATTCAGATCCGTTTGAGATGTTATACATTTAGAGTGCAGCTGCTTGCACTGCATCACTTAGTAGCTCTTTTTCCTATTGAGTGACCGTTAGTTCGTTCCTTTAAGGCTCTGCTACAGCCTTTGCTCAAAGTAAATTTCAATGAAAAAATCCTTTTAATCTATTATTATAATACATTGCTAACCATTACCATTATATAAACTCAAAGCCATACCGAAACAATGACTCAATGTTTGACATTACATACAATCTATTTTCTATTCTAAAAATATTTTATTTTGTAGATTTTCAAAATGATAATAAAAAACATGTCCAATGATGATTGTGATCTGCGGAAGTGAAGCGCATTCCTTAAATCTATTTTATCGACGCAGCCTTATAACATTCATCGAGTGAATTTCGTTTATAATATCGAACGGATCGGCATTTGTTAACACAAAGAATGTCGCTATTAGGGTTTTAATTATTCTTCTCGTGGAAGGAATTAGCGCAGTGGTTCGAATCGATTCGAAACACAGGTTCTTTGAATGGTGAACTGGTCTTACATATGAAACAATTTGAAATAAATTTCAATTATTACATGGTAGTTACAAATGCAATCAAAATATTAGAATATTGGCGAAATGAATTTGCGCTATCCAAGAGAAAGTGTTGATAAAAGTGCATCATCTTTTAAGTTTTTTTTCATTAGTGTTTGACAATTCCTGCGAAGCAGATTTGAGTCCCAAAAAATTCTATATTAGTCACCCTGCATCTTTTGGCACAAATTTCCGAAATGTCTTGGATGTCATAGCTTAAGAACTTATACAATGTATGCTTATTTATTATCAAACTAACGAATATATATCACACGAAAATTGTCAAAAACGTCGAATTCGTAATTTTTCAGACAAATTCTTTTTCATTGATTTTGAAATGCTTCGGAAATTCAATCCATTGGTTTCTACTTCTCTGAATTGTGGATCGAATTGATTGGTCATCCCTGTCCATAACTTTAGTAACGATGTACGCATTTTAAGGATACGTTTATCATGTATGAACCATGAACAAATCAAGGCACGTTCCATCCATGTACAATGGTAACAAAATTTAATTGAATCACAGTTTTTAATAGAAATCCAACTTTGTTTGGAAAAAAGATGTCAGATATGACACGGCCCGGAGGAAATGTAATATATATATCGGTACCTACAACGCACGTGATATACACCAACTACTGTCCGATCTCAAATATAATATTTCTATTTCTCTCTGATGGAGATCGGCGTCAAAAGTTTTTATTGGTCCCAAACACGCAATACGTTTTTTTATGAAATTTAATTCGACTTGACAAAGTATTGCTGCTAAATGTTATTCATATTTACCGTACCCCGCCGAACTCGACAAACATTTTGCAATAAATATTTAACGAAGACCGTGAGCGTGGATTTCTTATCTTAAAGGACACTGTTACGTATTTGATATTGCGTCGTCACGCACATTCTTACGTCGCTGGACGTTGAACAAACTTATTGATACATTTCTATGTAGCCCAATATGGAAGTTTATTTTTTCAAACATGAGCCACAGGTGGACCGCGCCTAAACGGCGCAACCTATCAGCGACCCATGCTTGACAAAACATCTACATCTACAGATGATTAACGCCAGTAACTGATGCGATTTTCTTGCGGATGTTTATGCAAACTACTTTACGCCACTATTTACAATTGTCTTCCCATCCTGACTCCTAATTCTAGAAGAAGATTGACAGTTGGACGTCTCCATACGAAATCTTTTCGTTAAACATAGACGGTTTCCACATAACAATATATTCAATGAATATAGACAATGTTATAAGAATATGATGATCATAGACAATATTAATTACATTTTCCCCAAAGTTCCACGCGATTTCATTCAGCTTTGTCTAAGCGAGATCAAGCAGACTTTTTATCTTGCAAGTCGCACACCGGCTATAAAAATTCGAACAAAATTACTCATAAAAATGGTTTGAAATGCCGCGAAAACGTTTCGAAGTTATCATCGTAAAGGAAATATTTTAACGCGCACGGCCACGTTTCAATTTGTCGCCGAAGCCCAACAAAAGGGGAATTATTGGAATATTTGAACGTATTTAGAGAGTGTGTTTTATAGTCATTTATCCCATATAATCACAGAATTTAGATTTCAAATTTTATTTGCATAGTTTCGCGTTTTCCAGCTCTTCTGAGATATATTTATAATTAACCTATCTTTTATGATCAAGGAAATTCTAGCTTTTAAAGTCGACTTGTTTTCCAGACATTCCTATCTAGCCCAATAAGAAATTTATTTTGTCAAGCATGAGCCACAGGTGGAACGCGACAAAACAGCATTGATAAAAATAGATATCCTCCTAATCTGTTCTACTTGCTAATTCTATCGAAAAAGGTCACATCTACAGGTAATTAACGCCAGTAACTGATGCGATTTTCTTGTGAATGTGTATATTGACCTGCTGTTTATGGAAACTATATTAATAATATATCTTTAGTTAAACATTGGCCCCGCCCGTAGTTGGTACCATTCATGAATTTTTCAATTCAGAATTATTTTGAAGTTGTTTTGTACTGAAAATGACGTTTCCAAAATAAAAATAGAATCCGATGTGAGTCATTTAAATCAATTTAGTAAATTGTTCGAAGCAAAATCGATTCCGATAAAATATCCTGCGATTTAGTGATGAATAAGCTTTGTTTTATTGAAATTCATCCTGATAAAGGCCGGAATCGGTGCCTAAAAGGAACCAACAAATGACCACTTAATAACAAGAAGCTACTATAAGATGTAATACCAGCAACTAACTCTGAGAAAAAACTTCCTAAATTATTATAATCGGTGTGGTAAAGTGCGGCGTGTGGTATCTGCTCTGGGCGTTATAACATTCATCGCGTGAATTTCGTTTATAATATCGAACGGTCGGCATTTGTTAACACAAAGAATGTCGCTATTAGGGTTTTAATTATTGTTTTCGTGGATAGAATTAGCGCAGCGGTTCTTTGAATCGAGAACTGGTCTTACGGATAAACAATTTGAAATAAATTTCAATTATTACATGGTAGTTACAAATGCAATCAAAATATTAGAATATTGGCGAAATGTATTTGCGCTATCCAAGAGAAAGTGTTGATAAAAGTGCATCATCTTTTAAGTTTTTTTTCATTAGTGTTTGACAATTCCTGCGAAGCAGATTTGAGTCCCAAAAAATTCTATATTAGTCACCCTGCATCTTTTGGCACAAATTTCCGAAATGTCTTGGATGTCATAGCTTAAGAACTTATACAATGTATGCTTATTTATTATCAAACTAACGAATATATATCACACGAAAATTGTCAAAAACGTCGAATTCGTAATTTTTCAGACAAATTCTCTTTCATTGATTTTGAAATGCTTCGAAAATTCAATCCATTGGTTTCTACTTCTCTGAATTGTGGATCGAATTGATTGGTCATCCCTGTCCATAACTTTAGTAACGATGTACGCATTTTAAGGATACATTTATCATGTATGAACCATGAACAAATCAAGGCACGTTCCATCCATGTACAATGGTAACAAAATTTAATTGAATCACAGTTTTTAATAGAAATCAAACTTTGTTTGGAAAAAAGATGTCAGATATGACACGGCCCGGAGGAAATGTAATATATATATCGATACCTACAACACATGTGATATACACCAACTACTGTCCAATCTCAAATATAATATTTCTATTTCTCTCTGATGGAAATCGGCGTCAAAAGTTTTTGTTGGTCCCTAACGCGCAATATTTTTTTTCATCGAATTTAATTCGACTCGACAAAGTATTGCCGGTAAATGTTATTCAGATTTACCGTACCCCGCCGAACTCGATGAACATTTTGCAATAAACATTTAACGAAGCCCATAAGCGTGGATTTCTTATTTTAAAAGACGCTTTTACGTATTTGACGTTGCGTCAAAACGCACATTCTTACGTCGCTCGAGAATCTAGTTGACGGGAAGACGCACACAGGCTTTGAAATTTCGAACAAAATTACCCATAAAAATGGTTTGAAATGCCGCAAAAACGTTTCAATGGTATCATCAGAAAGGAAATATCCTATCGCGCACGGTCACGTTTCAATTTATCGCCGAAGCCCAGTAAAAAGTGAATCATTGGAACGTTAGAACGTTTTTAAAGGGTGTGTTTAATAACCATTTTATCGCATATACTCACAAAATTCAGACTTCAAATTAAATCCACATATTTTCGCGTTTTCCAGCTTTTCTGTGATATATTTATAATTAACCTATCTATTGTGATTGAGAAAATTCAAGCTTTTAAAGTCGACCTGTTTTCCAGACACGAGAATAAATCTGTATTGTCTTTCAGGATTCAGGGAGTTGATATATTTCTATCTAACTTATTAAGAAATTTTATTTTATTTAGCATGAGCCACAAGTGAGGCGCAATCTATCAGTGTCCCATGCTTGGCAAAACATCCCTGATCAAAATATATATCCCCCTAATCTGTTCTACTTGTAATACTTCCGAAAAATCTCACATCTACAGATAATTAACGCCAGTAACTGATGCGATTTTCTTGTGAATGTGTGTATTGAACTGTTGTTTAATTTGTACTGGTAGCCAGAGGCATTATCTTTGGTTAACATTGGCTCCGTCCGTAGTTGGTACATTTCACGAATTTTTCAATTCGGAATTATTTTTTCGTTGAAGTTGTTTTGTACTGATGACGTTTGCAAATTAAAATTAGAATCGATGTGATTACGTTACCATTTTTACCTTTTTTTCAAAACTCGAAACCATGCCATAATCAATGACTCATGTTTGACAATAGATATAATCTAATGTTTTCTACTCTCAGAATATATTATTGTGTAGATTTTCGAAATGATAATAAAAAACATGTCCAATGATGTTTGTCATCTGCGGAAGTGAAGCGCATTGCTTTCAATCTATTTTAGATTTTGATAATATCGTCTGAGATCGGTCGGCATTTGTTAACCCAAAGAATGTTGCCACTCGGGTTTTAATTACTTTTTTCGTGGAAGGAATTAGCGCAGTGGTTCAAATCGATTCGAAAAACAGGTTCTTTGAATCGTGAACTGGTCTTACGAATAAAACAAATTGAAGAAAATTTGAATTATTACATGGTAATTACAAATGCAATCAAAATATTAGGATATATAGGAAATCAAAATATACGATTCGGCTATTTCGTAAACTATGAGCTTTTGATAGAAGACACCTCAAATATGGTAGAATGGTGAATTGTCATAAATCTCAAATGCAGGTCGGAAATATACATTTACTGTGAACGTATAGTAAACTCGATGCACATTTTGCGCAGTGTACAATATCATTAGCTTGCTTTTAATTGACGCATTCAACCCTAAGTGGAGAAAATTTTTAAATAAAAAAAGGATTCGAATCGCTTGCAGTTACACGTTTGTGTCACACTGTAGCAGCCGTAGTTATGTAATAATAACAAGTCAACGGTGAATACGACATCGTCAACGTTTTCGGAGCATTGTTCTGTTTAGACAAAGATTATCGATTAAGAGGCACAGTTGCTTCAGACATGAGGTAAATTCGCCGATTTATTATAAAAGTTATATGTTTAATATTAGTCCGCTAGTGGTCGCTCTTTATTAAGTTATTGTATCGTAATTACACTCTGTTGTGCCCTCTTTCTGGATTCCTTTTGTCGGGCTACGGACGTTATTTTTGTGTCTCTGATTCTTCTTATTAAAGTAATGTTGGAATTGGATACTATGTGTTTATTTGTGTTAGAATAACACAATAAAAAAATTATATTAAACATGAACATCACATATACACAGCGTCTTTGTGATGCGTTGGGGTGTTGGGAATTTTAGATAGCCGAGAAGTACCGAGTTCATCTAGTTTACCGAGTCTATTATTCAATATTTTACCCAGTTTCACTTATATCTGATTTACCGACTTTAACTTTTACCGAGTTTTTTTACCTAGTAAATTCACTTCGTAAGGTACGTAAATTTACAGAGCTTTAGATCAGGTACCAACTCACACAAATTAAGCAACTGGTATAAAAAACGACATGCATCATATTTTTATCATAAAGAAGCTTACAAAACAAAACAAATCTATTAAAAATCGTTTTGATGCCAGTAAAGCAGGTAGTACCTATTCAAAACTTGTATTCTTCATTTCCGCTACCAGATACATTTATTTTTTCGAACCAAAACTCGAATAATTTTATTGAAAATAATATTCTTTTTAAATCTGATTTTCTTTTAGATATTTATGAAAAATTAGGTTTCTAAATTTTAAATACTTTGGTGAAAGTATCATAAATTGTGGAATGGGGCGGAACAAAAATTGGTAAACTTTTTATTTTCATCGACAGGGCGGGAAAAGTTGTCTTTTTCATCACATTTTATTTAAATGAATAATTAAGATTATTGAATTAGTTTTAGACCGCCCCGAAAAGAAAATTGGAAATTTTCGACGCTTTTTGTATAGATTATCCCTATATACGATATTGCGACCTTTAATAGTGCCAGTATTGATAAGGTTTACATCATCGCAGTAAAATTAAGCAAAATTGGCATCTAAACTCATAACATTTCGTAGCGATTCGTAGCATCTAAATGGTCCGAAAGGCGAGCGAACCAAACGGTGCAAATATTCACCCCATCAGTGGCTGGAACTAAAATTGGCGAAATTTGTCAGTCCGATTTATATGACATAAACGCAACTTTTGCGACCCCTGCCGATGTATGATTTAACAAAATAATTTTTCGACCCTTTTTACAAAACTGTCGAATCAGATCGAAACAGAGACAAATATTCAAATTATCTGAATCGAATAAGAATTCAATTTATTACGATTATGACGTCATACCGGGCACCACAGGAAAAAATTATTGAAAATAGCCATATTATTTATTGCATGTCACACTAAAACAGCTTTGAATATTTTTTAAAGAATGCGGTTTCGAGGCCTAAAATTGGCTGAATAAGCGACAAAAGCGCGCGAAATATTTTGCGATTCCATACGTTTTTACAACACTTGAAATCATTGCCGTCCTGCGATCGCCATCCTACTATTATTCCCAATCTTGCAGCAAATATTTTAAAAAAATAGTAATAACGGGAAAAAAAATTTAGTTTTTCTTGTTTGTACTTTTTAAAATTAAGGAGGGAAAGAGCCCTACTACTCTGTTTCAGTATAATTTATTTCTGATTTCATCGGTTCAGTATTCTTTGGGATGTTCTCCAATTACGGTGGAGACCAGTTGATAATATATTTTGATATTTAAAGGAACATTACTTTTTGTTGTTGAAATTTGTCCTCAGCAATGACAGAAGCAGCACCGAAATAGAACCAACTAACGGTCACCTAACTGGCAAAGAGCTACTATAAAATAAAGTACCAACAACTGCCCTCTGTGTGAAAAACATCATAACAACACATCATTTTTTAACTTAAGACAAACGCAGAACTCGAGTGCTGAATGTCTATATAGAAATATTTTATCCTTTTCCTTATTTGAGCGTGTCAAAATAGTAAAGCAGATCAATAGATTTGTGTGCACGTATTTCCACGATTCCAAATTTTCAAGATAAACTTTATTGGAGCACTTTAAGCGCCAAATCTAGCATAAATGCTTTAAACGCAACCAAACGTCGATTACCGCATTTACTTGATTGTAAGTCGCGCTTGATTGCAAGCCGCCTCTGATTGTAAGCCGCATGTGATAGTGTTAAAATTTTAAAGTAATCCGCATATACCGGTACTGTGCCGGTGGTTATATGGGTTCATGACTGATAAAGCTGACCGATAAAGTTTAGACAGAGTACCGGCATCGCAAAGAAAAAATGTAAGCCGCCTTTGAATTTAAGCCGCAAGCACGATGAAAAAAAACTTTACAAGCCGCGGCTTACAATCGAGTAAATACGGTACCTATTTTTATTCTAGGTACAACCTAGTTTTGAAAGTGAAATCGTGTTACTTTACGTAGATGAAGAAAAAATTAGGTTGTCATCCATAGTAGTGATGTGGCTGAGCTTAGCCGATTCGTCATATTTTCCCAAAAACACAAACCCCGTACGTCTCTAGGTGACTGCTAACACAGGGCCTTGTTCAGATTGATCCATTCAACTGAAAAACTATACGAAAAAAGAAAATAATACTATCCTGAACAAAAGCGTCACCTCCGGTAACAAAAGCGTCACCTCCGGCTCCAATCCTCTATGTACATACTCTATGTAGATACTTGAAGGGGCGACACTCGTCAGGTTCATGATTCATCTTCCGAGGTTCATGATTGTGTCAAAATGATCTTTACTTTGAACGTTAGCTGGCGTTCCAACTGCATGAACCCATGCACGCAGCTTCTCCGGTGTCGTAATTCATAGCGGATTGTATGTGGAACTAAAATCACCTTAGGTTGTAGATGACGTCGCACATCAAATCACCCGTATTTGACAGTAATATTACTTGGCGATGTTGAAAAGAAATTCAAAATTGACTTTTTTGGCCAAATATGGGGTGTTGATGAAACACACCGCGAAGGTCCATCAACAGCCCATAATTGGCATAAAACCTCATCAACATTGCGTTTTTCAACTTTTGAAATACGAAATAACTGTAAATGACCGGAAAATTTACGGTCCATTTGTTACAATGTATATGTCATTCATTGGCAAGTCTGAACTTTCTATTAGTACTCGAGTGTCGTTATACATTTTAGAAATTGCAATATCTAGTTCCATCCAACGGTCCATTGTACGTGACTTTTCACGGAATACGCATCAGAAAGCAATCAATTTTATTCTTCTGTATCGGTAATAATATTGCGTATTGCATAATAATATTGCAAGCATGCACGAGTGGAAAGGATTTTAGGCGATATGTTCGAAACATCATTTAATACAAATTGTTTCTATTTGTTCAAAACGTACTCGGAATCCGAATGAAATATAGCATTGATATTTATTTGATTTGGTTTGTATTTGAAAAAAATACCATTTCTGAATAGAATAAGCTTAATTTTGAGTTTGATGATTGGGTTCACTGACTTGAGTGACGTTTTTTCAACCACCAACAATGATATAATACAAATACTAGCTATATGAATGAATCTTTTTAAGGACAAATTCCAATCGATTTTGGTCTAATTTAACCAAAAGCGATTGTATTTTGTCGTTAAAAAATAAACACTTTCGCTTTCATCTGGTTGAAAACCTCGGAACCTCGTATAAAGAACCTAAGGTACGAAAAATGCTCTTCAAAGTAGACCATCTGGAAATTTTGACCTTTATCTACCGAGAATGCCTCGAATGCAGCCAAACGACAATAACCCAGTTTACCTGGTTTTAGAGCGCCACCTAGTTGTAAAATAGGCAATAAATTCCCTAGGTAAAACTTCGACCAAAACAATCGGTAAAAGTTGAACCGAATAAGTTATATATTCTTTAAACTGGTATGAAGTACTTTAAAATAAATTTGATAAACTAAGTAAGATAGATGTAATTACAATGTGAACGTGTTTGCTCTGTCCCAGATGTATCATCAGGAGAATAGTCACTGTTGTTGGTAAAGTTCTCAGTAGCCACGTACTAGAATAATAGGCTCTCGAATGATTACTCTCTGGAAATGTTTTTTACTTCATCCTATTTTCCAAGTGCTTACCTTATATTATTACTGCTCTATATATTGTCGCAGTCATAGAACAGTTACTTCTAGGATCACACAAACCGGACAAAAACGTGCCTTTCACGTCATTCTTCAATTAGCTTTTTTAAACCTATTTTTTTTTTAAATAAAACTTCATAAATGTACTTACCAATTAGCGTCATCGTCCGCAGTGAAGCATGGCATTGTTCTTAATTTTGCCAACCCACTTCATATTTAAGAAGTGGTGGATAATTTTACCACGGCAGAGGGCTGATACTACTCACTACACTTTATTATGATGGTCCAATCTTCACAGGGATGTTTTACACTTTAAGTTGAGTTACTGGCTTCGTTTTACTAGCTATGTGGTACTTGAATGACCATTAGTTGGTTCATTTAACGCGCTGCTTCAGATCTTGCATAAAGCCAATTTCTTCTTTTAATCTTCCGAATATGCTATTATACGCGTAACCTTTTGGGGGGCTCAATGACTTAGTGGTTAAACATGTTGCCATCGCAGGTTGAAGCCCTCGGGTTCGAGTCCCGGCGAGTCCGGCTCGCTTATCCATGCCACCCACTGTAATACCTTGGGTAGGCTAAGCGGAACAGGAAAAGATGATATCTTTCCGCCAATTCTAACCCTGCCCGTCTATAAGTGGATGTTACAGGGGGTTGGACAGGGTGATCCACCACTCTAAGAAGTGTCTATAAAAAACTGAAATATCTGTTTTCAGCAACACGCTCAAAAATTTGTCCATGAGTTCAGTTCCGCAATCATCTTTCAAAATGAACATTACCTGCCATCCAGTAACGTATCTTTCCGACAATATTCAGTATTTGGCATCTCAAACACTCCGGCGCCAAACACCTTTCGAGTACACCAGTCGGAGATACGCTGCTCACGATGTGTTTATTCTTACAAGAGTTGCGAATATATGTTTATCATAGCATTCTCACATTTCCAATTTAACCCAATGGATTTGCTATACTGGCATGAAATACAGATCCAAGAACAATCTAACAAGCGATAATGTTTATTCATTTGGACAGGCAGCTTCAGAATGTGATCAACGGATATAAAAATATCAAAAATTATTTTATATTTACAATCATAGGAAATGGTGCAATCCTATTAAATGCAATGCTACTGGGTGCAATACTACTCGGTGTAATTGAACATGAGTGCAATACGCTGTGGGTGGAATTATCTTGAGTTTAGTATAACAAGACCACAGTTGAACTGGTTCCAAATCAATGAGTGCAATTCACGACCCCCATATTAAATTAACCACACTGTGATAAAAACGCAGTAAGTTGACGTTAATTTTTATTTCAAAATTGTAGTTGCCTAGTACATCCCGTATATCCAGTGCATTCCGTATATGCAGTAAAAGTTCAGACTTGCCAATGAATGACATATACATTGAAACAAATGGACCGTAAATTTTCCGGTCATTTACAGTTATTTCGTATTTCAAAAGTTGAAAAACGCAATGTTGATGAGGTTTATGACAATTATGGGCTGTTGATGTACCTTCGCGGTGCGTTTCATCAACACCCCATATTTGGCCAAAAAAGTCAATTTTGAATTTCTTTTCAACATCGCCAAGTGGCGCGGTGGCCTAGTGGTTAAACCTGTTGGCATCGCAGGTTGAAGATCTCGGGTTCGAGCCCCGGCGAGTCCGGCTCGCTTATCCATGCCCACCACTCAACCCAGGGTGTAATAACTTGGGTAGGCTAAGCCGAACAGGAAAAGATGATATCTTTCCAGTAATTGTAACTCTGTCCGTCTATAAGTGGCCGCTGTTACAGGGCCTTGGACGGGGTGATCCACTCTAAGAAGCGGCTACAAAAAAAAAATATTACTGTCAAATACGGGTGATTTGATGTGCGACGTCATCTACAACATAAGGTGTTTCTAGTTCCACATACAATTCGCTATGAATTACGACACCGGAGAAGCTGCGTGCATGGGTTCAGTTGGAACACCAGCTAACATTTAAAGTAAAGATCCTTTTGACAAAATCAAGAACCTCGGAAGATGAATCATGAACCTGACGAGTGTCGCCCCTTCAAGTATCTACAGTGCACATAGAGGATTGGAATGGAGACCGGAGGTGACGCTTTTCTTACCGGAGGTGACGTTTTTGTTCAGGATAGAATTATTTTCTTTTTTAGTATAGTTTTTCAGTTGTGTTGAGTGGTTCAGTTGAAGGCCCTGTGTTAGCAGTCACCTAGAGACTTACGGGGTTTGTGCTTTTTGGGAAAATATGACCTTTCCGAATCGGCTAAGCCCAGCCACGTCATTACTATGGATGGCAACCTAATTTTTTCTTCGTCTACGTAAAGTAACACGATTTCACTTTCAAAACTAGGCAGTACCTAGAATAAAAATAGGTACCGTATTTACTCGATTGTAAGCCGCGGCTTGTAAAGTTTTTTTTTCATCATGCTTGCGGCTTAAATTCAACGGCGGCTTACATTTTTTCTTTGCGATGCCGGTACTCTGTCTAAACTTTATCGGTCAGCTTTATCAGTCATAAACCCATAAAACCACCGGCACAGTTCCGGTATATGCGGATTACTTTAAAATTTTAACACTATCACATGCGGCTTACAATCAGAGGCGGCTTGCAATCAGGCGCGGCTTACAATCAAGTAAATGCGGTAATCTACGTTTGGTTGCGTTTAAAGCATTAACCAGTTAGGTGACCGTTAGTTGGTTCCATTTCGGTGCTGCTTCTGTCATTGCTGAGGGCAAATTTCAACAATAAAAAGTAAGGTTCCTTTAAATATCAAAATATAATATCGACTGGTCTCCAACGTAATTGGAAAACATCCCAAAGAATACTGAACCGATGAAATCAGAAATAAATTATACTGAAACAGAGTAGTACGGCTCTTTCCCTCCTTAATTTTAAAAAAAAAAACAAACAAGAAAAACTGAATATTTTTTCCTTTATTACTGCTTTTTTTAAAATATTTGCTGCAAGATTGGGAATAATAGTAGGATGGCGATCGCAGGACGGCAATGATTTCAAGTGTTGTAAAAACGCAGGAAATCGCAAAATATTTCGCGCGCTTTTGTCGCTTATTTAGCCAATTTTAGGCCTCAAAACCGCATTCCTTAAAAAATATTCAAAGCTGTTTTAGTGTGACATGCAATAAATAATATGGCTATTTTCAATAATTTTTTCCTGTGGTGCCCGGTATGACGTCATAATCGTAATAAATTGTATTCTTGTTCGATTCAGATAATTCGAATATTTGTCTCTGTTTCGATCTGATTCGACAGTTTTGTAAAAAAATTCCACAATATGGTGGAGTGAAAAGGGTCGAAAAATTATTTTGTTAAATCATACATCGGCAGGGGTCGCAAAAGTTGCGTTTATGTCATATAAATCGGACTGACAAATTTCGCCAATTTTAGTTCCAGCCACTGATGGGGTGAATATTTGCACCGTTTGGTTCGCTCGCCTTTCGGACAATTTAGATGCTACGAATCGCTACGAAATGTTATGAGTTTAGATGCCAATTTTGCTTAATTTTACTGCGATGATGTAAACCTTATCAATACTGGCACTATTAAAGGTCGCAATATCGTATATAGGGATAATCTATACAAAAAGCGTCGAAATTTCCAATTTTCTTTTCGGGTCGGTCTAAAACTAATTCAATAATCTTAATTATTCATTTACATAAAATGTGATGAAAAAGTCAACTTTTCCCGCCCTGTCGATGAAAATAAAAAGTTTACCAATTTTTGTTCCGCCCCATTCCACAATTTATGATACTTTCACCAAAGTATTTAAAATTTAGAAACCTAATTTTTCATAAATATCTAAAAGAAAATCAGATTTAAAAAGAATATTATTTTCAATAAAATTATTCGAGTTTTGGTTCGAAAAAATAAATGTATCTGGTAGCGGAAATGAAGAATACAAGTTTTGAATAGGTACTACCTTCTTTACTGGCATCAAAACGATTTTTAATAGATTTGTTTTGTTTTGTAAGCTTCTTTATGATAAAAATATGATGCATGTCGTTTTTTATACCAGTTGCTTAATTTGTGTGAGTTGGTACCTGATCTAAAGCTCTGTAAATTTACGTACCTTACGTAGTGAATTTACTAGGTAAAAAGACTCTGTAAAAGTTGTCGCATTCACCGTTGACTTGTTATTATTACATAACTACGGCTGCTACAGCGATTCGAACCTTTTTTTTATTTAAAAATTTTCTCCACTTAGGGTTGAATGCGGCAATTAAAAGCAAGCTAATGATATTGTACACTGCGCAAAAAGTGCATCGAGTTTACTATGCGTTCACAGTAAATGTATATTTCCGACCTGCATTTGAGATTTACCATTACGATCGCACCATTTTCGAGGTGTCTTTTATCAAAAGCTTACAGTTTGCGATATCCTGATATTTTGATTGCATTTGTAATTACCATGTGATAATTCAAATTTATTTTAATTTGTTTCATTCGTAAGACCAGTTCACGATTCAAAGAACCTGTGTGTCGAATCGATTAGAGCCACTGCGCTACCGAGCGACCGATCTACGGCGATATTATAAACGAAATTCACGCGATGAATATTATACGTTTGTGTCGATATAAATAGATTTACGGAATGCGCTTGACTTCCGCAGATAGCATTTATCATTTGACATGTTTTTAATTATCACTTCTAATATCTACACAATAAAAATATTCCGATAAAATAATAGATTGTAAGTATTGTCAAACATGAGTCATTAATTCAGCATTGTTTTGAGTTTTGAAAATGGTAATGGTTAGCAATGTATTATAATAATAACAGGTCGACTTTGAAAGCTTGAATTTCCTTAATCACAATGGATAGGTTAATTATAAATATATCCCAGAAGAGCTGGAAAACGCGAAACTATGCAAATATAATTTGAAATCTAAATTCTGTGATTATATGGTATAAATGATTATAAAACACACTCTCTAAATACGTTCAAATATTCCAATAATTCCCTTTCGGCTGGGCTTCGGCGACAAATTGAAGCTTGATCGTGCGCTTTAGGATATTTCCTTCCTGATGATAAAATTGAAACGTTTTCGCGGCATTTCAAACCATTTTTATGGGTAATTTTGTTCGAAATTTTATAACCGGTGTGCGTCTTTGCGTCAACTAGATTCTCGAGCGACGTAACAGCGTCTTTTAAGATAAGAAATCCACGCTAACGGGCTTCGTCGAATGTTTTTTACAAAGTGTTTATTGAGTACGGCGTGGTACAGCAAATATGAATAACATTTACCGGCAATACTTTGTCGAGTCGAATTGCACTTGTTAAAAAAAGTATTGCGTGTTTGGGACCAATAAAAACTATCTCCATTAGAAGTAAGTTTCCGCTTAAAAGGAATTACTACAGCTGATAACATTGCTTGTACTCAGGAATCGGTGTTTTGTGTGACTACATTGCATCCTTTAATACGTCTTACGGAAGTCGCGAAGAAGCATCCACATTTGCAAGGATTGAAGTTTCCTTTCCTTGAGAGAGATGAGATGTTTCTGATGTTCAGTTGCGATGTTTCTGGCGACACAATTATAAAGGATGTAGCTAAAATAAAAAAATATATAACAAGGGACTTATTCTTTTTCCAAGATACAAACAATCGCATCGCTAGATGACGTCTCAGACGGAATCTACTTGATTACTCAGTCTGATGACCTCCGATGCTTGGTAGTTTAAACATTCAGCGCGTTCTTCAGAAATTGGCAGGTAAATATATAGCACACATTACCCAATTTCACGTAATAAAATGACAAATTTTGCGATATACTCTCATTGGTTGTTCATTTAACATTTAAAAGCTCAACATTCAGAATAGGGTTGGTAATTCTGGGTAAAAATACAGAGTTTGCCTAGTATACCTAGTTTAACGCGTTTATTTGCAAAGCACTTTTACTCAGTTTCCCGAACATCTGATTTGCCTAATTTAACTTTTACCGAGTTAATTTGCAGAATATCACCTAAATTCCCCCAACTTTAACTAGGCATTTTGAAAATTGACTCAGTATCTGGTTCAAAAATTAAGTATCTGGTATAAAAAAAAAATAGGCAAGTTAAATATTCGTTGATAAAATGTTTGTGAACTGGCAATTCGGCGATTTCAATCTTCAAATCTATTAAAAATGTCTAAAATGCAGCAAAACGAGGATTGTCTAGTATAGCTGTTTTAAGCCAGGTATCACCCAATTTTAAATTTAAAACTAAGTTACTATAACAACGACTGACATATCAGTGTCGCAATTCATCAATAAATAAAAGAAATTGCCAAAAAAGTAGTCTTTGAATAGTATATATATCATCCGTTAACTGACCAAACCTATGTTTGATAATTATTTTATCACGCAGTCTCATCTGTCAATAGGTATAGAACTCGATCAGCATCACAATTCTTTCTATTGTTCCTAGATGTAACTTGAAGCACACTGAAGGTACACTCAAGCATCTCGGTGTGAAATTTTGGAACGATTCACCTTCCCATCTCAAAAGATTATCATATCCAAGTTTTAAAACCAAAATGCGTAATCATCTTAGGTTATCGTACTCTGTGTGAATGTCCTACCATTTACTCCGCAAGTTCCAAATGTTTGTCTCTTTATGAATCCAGCATTTCATTGATCCAAGCATCTTGTTCAATCAACCTGTAAAACACAATTTTATTCACTGTGTCAAATTCTACATGTTTCCCATTTACAGTTTTATTGTAGCCCAATCAAGTGCCAACACCGTCATGCTAGCGGGGAACTGATTCCGGCCTTTATCAGAGTGAATTTCACTGAAACAAAGCCTTTTTCACTAAAACGCATGGTATTTTCCCGGAATTGTCGGAGTTGAATCGATTTTGCTTCGAACAATTTACTAAATCGTTTTAAATGAGTATTTGTTTGGTTGCATAGGATTGGGATGCGCACTCACATCGATTCTATTTTTATTTTGAAAACGTCATTTTCAGTAAAAAACAACTTCAAAATAATTCTGAATTGAAAAATTCGTGAATGGTAACAACTACGGACGGAGCCAATGTTTAACCAAAAATATATTATATAAAATAGCCTCCATAATGCCTCTGGTTATCAGTACAAATTAAACAACAGTTCAATATATACATTCACAAGAAAATCGCATCAGTTACTGGCTTTAATTACCTGTAGATGTGAGCTTTTTCGCAAGTATTGGCAAGTAGAACAGATTAGGTGCATGTATCTATTTTGATTAATGATATTTTGTCACGCATGGCCATGGGTCGCTGATAGATTGCGCCGTGTAGGCGCGGTTCACCTGTGGCTCATGCTTGACAAAATAAAGTTTCTTATTGGGCCAGATAAGAATGTATCAATAAGTTGATAAGTTGATAGTGTTTTCGCGTGTCTGGAAAACAGGTCGACTTTAAAAGCTGGAAAACGCAAAAATATGTGGATTTAATGTGATGTCTGGATATTGTGATTATATGCGATCAGATGGGTATGAGAGACACACTCTAAAAACATTAAAATAATAATAATCCAATAATTCACTTGCGAGACAATACTTTGTCGAGTCGAATTAAATTTGATAAAAAGAGTATTGCGTATTTGAGACCAACAAAATCTTTTGACGTCGATCTCCATTGGAGAGAAATAGAAATATTATATTTGAGATCGCCCAGTAGTTGGTGTATATCACGTCCGTTGTAAGTACCGAAATATATATTACATTTCATCCTAACCGTGTCATATCTAACATCCTTTTTTCAAACAAGGGTGGATTTTTATTATAAATCGTGATTCAATTAAGTTTTGTTTCACATTGCATGGTTACTATTGCACCTCGATGGACCGTGCCTTGATTTGTTCAAGGTTCATACATGATAAATGTATCCTCAAAAGGCGTACATCGTTACTCAAGTTATCGACAGGGATGACCAATCAATTCGCTCCATAATTTAGAGAAGTATGAATTAATGGATTGAATTTCCGAAGCATCTCAAAATCAGTAAAAAAGAATTTGTCTGAAAAACTATGAATTCGACGTTTTTGACAATTTTTGTGTGATATATATTCGTTAGTTTGATAAAACGTAAGCATACATTATATGGGTTCTTAAGCTATGACATCGTAATTTCCATACTTCATTACACATTATTATCAAATAAAGTAAATTTACTGTTCATTTGCACTCTTTTTTATATTTCTTCATTTTTGTTACACCCTATATAATTGTGTCGTCAGAAGCATCTGAACTGAACATCGGAAACATCTCATCTTTCTCAAGAAAGGGAAACTTCAATCTTTGCAAGTGTGGATGCTTCTTCGCGACTTCAGTAAGAGGTGTTAAAGGATGCAACGTAGTCACACAAAACACCGATTTCTGAGTACAAGCAATGTTATCAGCTGCAGTAATTCCTTTTAAGCGGAAACTTACTTCTGTATAATGGAGATTGTCTTGTTGAAAAACTCCCCCCAGTTTCATTTCGCCTTTTGATCCTTCTAGAGCCAAATCTTCCCCCAATGTATGTGTGACAATGAAATATATCACTTTACAAAGTTACTAGGAAAGTATACGAAACCCTGGCACACAAGCGCAAAAAGTCCTTGTCACAACTTCTCCGAATTGTTTCAATTTTAATTTTATTTTCAAGGTATTTGAAAATATATTTTAATATTTGGCCGTGACTAATAATAGGCATATTCCCATCAGAAATTTTGTCATGCATGAGTCACAGATGAATCAAGTCTCAATGAAATGAAATTGCATCATTACATGAATATGATACATTCTCTGCAATCGAAGTCCGATATTTTCCATCAAAGCAGCCCTTGGCATTAAGAACCTTTCTTTCATTAAACCAGCATAAATATTACGCATCTTTTTGTATTCTGATATATTTGTTTTCTCAGTTTTCAGATCGGATTTAGAAGCCAACTTCAAGCGTAAAGAAACCGAGTCCTTTGATGCTATTATTTATTTAATTAGTTAACATATAAACCGGGTAAACAAAGACAGACTCAATAGGGCGGTTTGGGTGTAATAAAAAGCATAATCACCCTACCATGTTTTATCAAGCATGATCCAGCGACGGATAGTCCCTTTGAGGCACTATCTTTCAGTGGCTCATGCTCAACAAAATTCCAATGTCAAGTGTTTTATTACCGTTATGGTGGAGTGCGTCGACAGGTCGTGTATTTGTGAAATCGATTGGAATTGGTATGGGTTTATCAAATACTAAGACTTTAAGGAGATTTCTTAAAATTATAGTGCTTGGTTTCCTTGTGATAGTTGTTCTACTTTTGATCAATTATAAAAAGAGGCAGTTTTTAATAAAAGTACAGGCTGATGTGACCCAGCAAACAAAAGTTAAGAACATTTTAACAACGACAGAGAATTACAGAGCCAATGCAAGAAATATCGCAGCGAAAGAAACCCAACGATATAATAAACAAAAAGCGATTGTAATATTTTCAGGCTTCAGAACTGGATCGACATTTTTGGGAGAATTTTTTAATCAGAATCCGGGAGTTTATTACTTGTTCGAGCCATTGCACGTCGACGAAAAATTACAGAAAAATCTTTTGAAAGATTTGCTGAGATGTGATTATTCCAGAGTTCCTGAAATCTACAAATCAAGAAGCAATGAATCTGACCGATTTCTCCGATGTAAATATAATATTTGTTTTCCTTGGCTAAGTAATTTTCTATGGAGAAATACAAATCTTTGTGTCAATAAACAACCGTATTGTGGATCGTATGCTTTAGATACAAATGTTCTTGAAAAAGTTTGTACTCAAAGTCTGGCAACGGTTGTTAAACTTGTTAAATTGAACCATTTGAGCGAACTTGAACATATTTTATTAGATCCTGATTTGGATGTTAAAGTTATACATCTTGTCAGAGATCCAAGACCTGCGGTTCCTTCACGTTTGAAGATGTCTGATATGACCAATAAGGAAAGCTCAAAAGCGGGAAATCCAGATCCAAAAAGATATGAAATATCAGCTGAATATTTATGCAGGTTTTACGAAAGAAACATTTTTTATGCCAAGAACTGCATCGATGGAATATATCGGACTTCGATTGCAGAGGGAGTATCATATTCATGTAATAATACAATTTCTAAAGCTTGGCAGCAAAGATACATGCGTATATCCCATGAATATATCAGCGAAAATCCTTTAGATTCTTTAAGACAAATATACAATTATGTTGGGATTAACTTCGACAGAAATGTGGAGGAATGGGTATCTCGTCACACAGCTAATACAACTGATAAAATTGAAAAGAAAAACTCTGCTGACAAATTTTTTGGAACTTCAAGAAATTCTATGAAAACTTTAAACGCTTGGAGATTGAAAGAACAATTTGTAAATGTAGAAATTATTCAAAAATCTTGCTCGTATGCAATGGAAAGTCTCGGATACATAAAAGCAGAAAATGAAATTCATCTGCAAAACATTTCGTACAGTTTATATGATATTAAACAGGGTCTTTATCGAGGTTGATAATTCGAAACTAATTCAGTGCAAATTCAGGTTTTGATTGACTTTTAGAGATGTATGACGTAGTTTCAAGCAAGTATGTACACTAATCTACTTAGCATTTAAAATATCAATTTCATCACATTAAATATAATCAAATCCCTGCTCGTATCTATCAATGTTTGTTTTAAATTTAAATTGTTATTCATTCAAGTTATGTAACATAGAGTGTAGCATTGAACATTTACCTTTCATATAAAATTCAAGTTACGTAATCATAACTCAATATCAATACTTTCATGGCCACTGACCATTTCTTGAACACAAAAATGAGATCAATGCAACATGTATATTGAAAAATAGCGGAATCAGTAACGAAATTCTGCTGTTTCATACCCTGGACAGAGAAATGCATATGAGGAATTGTTATGTTTAAGCTGTGTTAAGTTCGTCCTATCCACATATTATATGTTGAAATTTTTTTCGTGATTGGTGTCGAGAAGACTGTCCGCTATATTTGATTCCATTTTTTTTTAAATCGCTGATTTAATAAAGTTTAATTTTAGTGTGGATATGTGAATCTTATTATATTAGATACTTGTCTACGTACTTGTGTGTGTGCTGTTAGTTCACAGTGTATATTGAATCGGAAAAATATTGTGAAAACATTTTTTGTTAAGTATGTGTCACTGATGGATCGCTTCATTGAGACGCCATTCACCTGTAATTCAAGCTTAACAATATAAAATTTCTGTTGAGAATGTGCCTATGTCACAACTAAATGTTATATTGAATTCTTAAATACCTCTAAAATAAAATTAGAATTGAAACAATTCGGAGACGTTGAGACAAGGACTTTGTACGCTTGTGTGCCAGGGTTTTGTATACTTTCATTATAACATTGTAATGTAATACATTCACTCGTATCGTCTTTTGTGTCGGAAGTTGTGTCAAAATAAACTGTCTATTCTATAGTGAATAGATATAAACAAACCGTCAAGCGCGCGGATAGGTCTGAAAAAAGAGCAGCGTAGAACTTCCCGACCTTTATGTACATCGTTTTTTGTGTCGAATGAAGTTCCAAAATAGACCGACGTCGATAATTGAATGCGCTTTCATTTGGCTGCCCGGTTAGCTTAATCGATAAAAACGGTGGGAATCAGCTTCGAGTTTCACAACTGCTTTTCCCCTTCACGTGGGTTTGAATTCTGTGCGCAATAATTATATTCTAAAGCATTGTAGAACATGCACCCAGCGAGGGGATGGCTTGACCAAAATCGATTGCATTTTGTCGTTAAAAATGAAAATTCTAGTTCATTTTGGAAGTATTTGTTCCTGTGAACAATTCACGATTGATTCGAATATATTGTGTTTCGAATCACCGAATCGAATTGGCCAGTCCTAGGTCATACCCAACACTTGACGAACCAAGAAAATCCAAAAAATGGTGGCGCGATCCCCCATCTGCGTTAGACATACTTGACAAAAATTTTCAACTAATTATGTGTTTGATTGACAAGCACAATTGACACAAGTAATCAATTTCAGTTTGATTAACCAACGTTCCTTGAAAAAAAAAATAATGGGAGAATTTGTTTTGTCAATTCTTCGTGCTCCTGCAGCAAACCTTTTAATAACAGTTTGGTATATATACCTATCATGACATTTATCTCGGAGAAATGAGAATTTATCAAAATAAAAAGTTTGCATGTCCGGATGCAAGCGGATACTTGTGTATAATACTGTATTGTTGAAAAGTTTGAAAATGAGGCATCCACCTCCGTCAGCAAACATAGGATAGGATAGTAAATTTCCACCCTGCGTGGGGAGCCGAGAATACGACGAAACCATATGGAAAAGCACTACCTCTCACATGTAACCTGGTTGGGGGAGGAAGGAAGCCTTAGTCGGGGCTTACGTGAACCACTATACGCCGGCGAGACGTACAATAGACCTCTCTCATATAATCATCTCACACAGGATTTGAATCTTCGTCAGAACGATCAGGGATGCGTATCTCCAAGCGTACTCCCAACGATTTACCGATTCAGCTGGCATAAATCTAAATTGCCTTTTACGGTACGATGTAGCCTTCGATTAACAGCCAGAGACCTTCAACGCGTAATTATTATTTTTGCAAAAAAAATCCGTCTCTGCTACTGCTATAGCATGGACAGGGAATATTAACAAAAAACTTGATATGCTTCCTAGATTCAAATAATCCGATCTCTAGAGGGCCTCTCAGAGGATGGATTTCGATTAATGGCTTAGTCGTTGCTCTCAGCAGGGTACTTCGCGGATGGCTGTAACAAAAAACAGATATGTAACAAAGGTTCGAACCTAACGGTTGTTGGGTATATAAACCCGCAAAAGCAATAAAATATAATTCGAAAAAACTCGTTTCGATACTCCTAGATCGTGAAAAACAACAAAATTTTCTTTCTGGCCGGTTATCAATGGCGATAGCAGTATTATAATTTAAAATTTTTGCGAATGCATCTTTCTGGCAAAAAATTCGATATGATGCAGCTAAAATAAAGAAATATAAATCTAGAGACTTATTCTTTTTCCAAGATACAAACAATCGTATCGCTAGATGGCGTCTCAGAGGGAATCTACTTGATTACTCAGTCGGATGAGCTCCGATGCTTGGTAGTTTAAACATTCAGCGCGTTCTTCAGAAATTCGCAGGTAAATATATTGCACACATTACCCAATTTCACGTAATAAAATGACAAATTTTGCGACATACTCTCATTGGTTGTTCATTTAACATTTAAAAGCTCAACATAAAAAATAGTGTTGGTAATTCTGGGTAAAAATACAGAGTTTGCCTAGTATACCTAGAACTTTTATCTAGTTTCACGAATATCTGATTTGCCTAATTTAACTTTTATCGAGTTTTCTGTTTGAAGTTTTATCTAGGTAATTTGCATAATTTTACCCAAGTTTCCCCAATTTTAACTAAAAACTTAAAATATTAACTGAGTATCTGGTTCAAAAAAAAATAGGCAAATTATATATCCGTTGATAAAATGTTTGTGAATTAGACAATTCGGCGATTTCAATCTTCAAATCTATTAAAAATGTTTAAAATGCAGCAAAACGAGGATTGTCTAGTATAGCTGTTTTCAAGCCAGGTGTCACCTAGATCTAACAGTGAGAGGCATAACTGTGTCGCAATTTGTCAATAATTAAAAAAAGTCCAAAAAATAGTCTCTGAATAGTATATATGTCATCGGTTAACAGATCATATCTATGATATCCTCCCTTCAGTTTATTGCCCCTATATTGGAGCAATAAAGAATTAAAGTAAAGTGTAGCATGGCCATTAACTGAGGCTGGTCCTTACGGCTGTTGGATGCCCCGGAAACTAATTAAAAAATAAAAAGTTTTTACTATCTTTTCTTGGATGACCTTTTGCCCCCACATTTCTATCTTTCCCGCCTCTAAACTCATTCTGCTGTACCGATGTATTACTATTCATGAGAGAAAAATCGAGTGTTATTGCTGCACCCATACTTTATTTCGTTTGACAAATTTGATAAGGCGTGATAGTGAAACATACAAACATTTGCCAACAGAGACCAATTTTTCAAACGTCAATTTAAAAATGGAAAGCACGTTAATAAATTTTCTAATAATATACTTGTATACAGGAAACACCCATAGGAGCCATTAAGTGCTCTCAAGAATAAGAAATATTAAATAAAGTTTAAGCCATGCAATTCATTAATCAAAATGTTCTAAACATTACCGAAAGCAACAAATGAAAACAACGTGGCATTTTAATCTAGTTTTACAAAACATAATTTATTTTCTGCGTCTACCCAATCTGAAATTTTATTTTGTAAAGCATGCATAAGTCACTGACGGACGGCGTCTTGCCACCGCGATTCATCAGCGACTCGAATTTAAAAAAAAAAGTTTTCTTCTTGCTTAAATTTTCTCGCTTTTATCAATGTTTTATTGAAGTATTTTTTTCTTCAATTCCTCTTTAGAGGCAAAATACATTTTATCAAAATGAAACTATTTTTACGTAAACTATGTAAAGAATAATATATTTCAAATGAGACTAAGTGTATCACTAGGTAACCTTGTTTCGCTTTTCAAACTAGACAGAACTTCTATTAAAAACCGGCAAACTATTTATTTTTTTGGCTGCATTTAATACATTTTAATAGATCTGAAAATTAAAATTACTACATGATCAGTTTTTTGTTATTTAATGTATGATTTATCTAGTTTTTCATACTAGATGCCAAGTTGGATAATAGATAAATATCTATTTTACCCCGCAAATTCACTAGATAGAAATCCAAACACTACACTCGGAAAAAGCTAAACTAGGTAGATCATATTATATTCTTGAAAATAAGTAAAAGTACTTGGAAAATAAGGTCGGATCTTAGTTTCAAAAATATTTAATTTACCTAGTTCAGCTTTTACCGAGTTTTCTGTTTGAAATTTTACCTGGCAAATTTACTAGATGAAATAGGTAGATTTACTTCTTTTACAACTAGGACGTTGAAAACTATTGTAAAAACTGGGTGAAACATATTTTCATGACGAAAAAATCTTTCAAAAAAGACAATTTCAAGATTTTAAAGGGCAAATCTATGAAAATGTCTTCAATGCAGCCAAACGACAATTGCCTGGTTTTTAATCCAGGTTCTTCTTAGCTTTCAAAATGAAACTAGATTACCTAGTAATACTTAACCTAATTTTGTTGAAAATCACTTTCTAACCTAGTTCCATAAATAGGTTGCCATAACTAGTCTAGACATGTTTTGTTAAGCATGAGTCACTGATGGGCCGATCATCCAAAACGCGACTAACCTGTGACTCAGACTTGATAAAATAAAATTTATGATGGTGAGTTGACACGCTCTACACTCGAAAAAAAAAACATTTTCAATATGTGTATTTATAATATATTTTCACTCGTATTTTTAAAGGCTTTTGGCTTTGCTTCAAACTAATTAGAAGTATGCAGTCTTCATCCGCCAATTGGTTGACTCACCACTGTAAAAAACGTAAGTTTGAGTTAATTAGGAAATTTTCGTAAAGGTGAAAACATTGGTATTTGAGCTATGATTAGCTATGAATGTGAAAAGTGTAATGGCCACGATTGACAAGATTGTAGGTGTGGGGAACGTATATCATAAGTATTTCCTACGTATATAAGAGACGAATAAAGCAACGAGAGCAGTGGGGCCAACGGGATGGTAGATGATAGTCAATAGTAGATAGTCAATAATAGATACTCAATTTGCACTGTTTGTTTGTTTCTTCGTGTAATCGATAAAAAAAAATAAAGTCGGTTGCAAATTATAAATACTGTGGCCACCATTTATGGTTACCTGGATTTGGCACCAGCTGTATTATCTGTCTGCAGTTAACTCTTCGTCCAAATCTATTGTAGAATTGAGGAAAGCATCCACCACAGCTGCTCATACGACATTGTAAGTTGGGATTGTAGTATTGACTGGTATAGTAGTATGTGGATTGTTGATTGTTTGTGATACATCTATATTGTGAACATTGTTGTTGACTGCAGCCTGGGAACGATGGATATCTTGGTGGACATCGACCTAAAACACGGTTAAACATTCACTAAAATGAAGCCAATAAGCTATTTTATTTGTCGAAGCAGGAAAAAAATATAGATAGAGCCTAGCGGGTGATTAGAATCGATCAGTATCACAAATAGGGCTGGGCAATTCAATTCGATTATTTGACCAGATTCGAAGCATGAAATATTTGAATTCGAAATTTTATTTTCTTAAGTATGAGCCACAGATGACCTGCGCCTTGATGATGCGAACCATCAGCGTCAAATTGTAGTCAAAGTTTTTAATGAGATAGGAAGAAAGTCTCGCAAAATAAAGTAGCACTTTCAAATTTTACCAAAAATTTCAAGTAATATATATTTCAATATTTCGATAAGGGAGCAAATATGAATGAAAAAACGAAGCATTAGTCATGTAACATAATTAGCGAATTGCTTAAATTATTCGAATGAGATTCGAATTCGAAAAGATTATGTTTTGCTCAACCCAACTCAAAAATTATTCAAATCAGCCGTAAATTGGTATTTTTTAAATTTTAATCTATGCAAAATGACAAAATGACTTACACTGTCTCGTTATATCTTTATCGAAATCATCGAAGTTAGCTTGACATCCATTACATGTTGTTCTGCATTGTGCACCAAGATTTGATGGACATGATGTAACTTGACATGCGTTTACAAGACAGTTGGTTGTAGAACATCGGTTTCCTCCGATTCCGCCAAGCAGGAAAAGGTAGAGAAGTTCTACAAAGATAAATAAAAATATAAAATATGAAAATAATAATTGGAGAAATCAAAGAGTAGCCTAGTTGAAAGGATCAGTTGGTTTGAAGTGCAATCGTGCAGTCTGACAAGCCAACAGTTCGATACTTGGGCGACTCACCAATTCTCTGATTATAAAGATTAAAAACGCTAACGATTAAAACAGTGAGATGAATTGGGAAGTTCCACTCACCTTTAGGAAAAGTACGCTTAGGCTTCGTCCAGCAAACTGCTGTTCCACATTTAGTTGGACAACAAATCTTATCTTCATCATTGCAATCATCATTGATTTGACAGTTTGTATCGGGACATGACATACCATGCTTGTGTGCATTAGGACATTTCGGATCGTATTCTGAGAAAAATTTGTTATTTTATTGAATATATTATCTATGTTTTGAGCAAGTTTGTGTTTGGACATATCAATAGCAGGTATATTTTTTCGCATATTTATTTATAATTATTTCTTCAACCATCGAGTATAAAAGGGGCACGTTTTCGTGAGTTTAATAACAATGTAGCTCATGGATCGTAACCCAAACAAATCCAACTTGTTTGCTTTCACTTTTGAGAACACACACTTTGTATTCTAATAGGCTAATCATAAGATCTTCAGGATACATTGAGGTATAGAAGATTCAGAGGAATATTGTATAAAATTTGTTCAAGGATATGTTTTCTTACTTTTACAACTAGGGTAACCGTCGGACCATTTTCCATTCCAAAGACAAGTCACTTCCTTCGGTCCCCATCTTTGTAACCCAGATTTGCAGTAGAAACTGTAATATAGAAAAGAATGCGTATTATCTCTATGTATTTACGCAATAGAAATTTAGTACTTGTGTTGACTAAGTGTACGCAGTTTTAATAAACGAACTGTTCGGTTGGAAATATTTGAAGCAAAAGAGCTCAAACTGAGGGATGGGATGCTATAACGTAGCGTGAGTGTGTATGCGTGTAGGTGCATAAATGAGGGTCACTAATACAGAAAGATGTATATGCGCTTGGATTTCAAACAAATAGCGTAGTTGGTACTTACGTGCAGTCACTCCCGTAGTTCGACTTATCTGTACATTTCATTGTACCATAGTCATAGGATATTCGATTGGATCACAAACAACATCTGTGAAAGTAGGTTTTATATTTTGAAACTAGAACTAGACAATTTCCGAATGTTAATGATTTTTAAATCAAATCGAATATCTTTCCTGAATATAGGAATACCTGACATATAAATTTTTTAGAACATCGAAAATAAAAATATTCGTAAAGAAATATTTGTAAACAGATATTTTTCTTACCTTCACAAGTTGGTTGCATATCCGACCATTTCCCATCTGTCTGACAAACTCTCGTTTTTGGTCCTCTCAGTTGCTTGTGAGAATCGCAGAAAAATCTTCGAAAACAAAAAAATATAAACGCTTTATTTAAGCTATTTTGGATATTGATTTTGCAAAACATGAGCCACCGACAGACCGCCTATTGGCGGCTCGATGTATCACCGGCTCATAAATAATGGGGATTTGTTAAACCGATGTTCCATATTAATGAAATGGAAACCGTCAAGTAATCACAACATAATACCTGCCAGGTAATTTCATAGTTCTGGTCTAAAACATATAAGTGATAAAATCTAAACAAAACAAATTGTCAATGTTTAGAGAATTTTTATTCAGAATATTCTTCAAGAAACTACTGAAATTACAAAAGAAACCTGCGGAAATTAAAAAAAACTGAACTCTTGTGGTAAATATGTTCATCGATGCTCTATTACGTGCGCACACTCAAATATTAGTAGTTAAAAAGCTTACGAGCAGGTATCCCCATGTTTATTTCCATTGCAAAATTTATTTCCCGGCTGTCCATCGAAATTGAGTTCCGGACATGTGACCCCTAGAGAAAATAGGAAATTTTAACAAACAGAATTATACACAGATACTGAAAACCTAGCACCTGACAAAGTCTACGATACATCTTTTGAATTTTTGCAGCCGCGCGATCAGGGGGGGGGGGTCATTTAGAATTTTATAAAAACCAAATATGTAGAAACAGGGAAATTAAGTAACAATGTAGCAAAAAATGCAACAAAATTACGGATCTTTGACCGTAATTTTTCTTAGCGGTATTGAAAAAAATTCAAAATTGACTTTTTGCCTAATATGAGATGTTGATGGAACCATTGATGGTTCATCAACAGTCCATACTTGGCAAAAATCTCACCAACATGAAGTTTTTTTTAACTTTGGAAATATGGAATAAATGCAAATGACCAGCTAATTTACTGTACTTTTTTACAGTGTAACAAGCTTAGTTCTATTTATCGCAAAGTTGCAAAACAAAAGTCTTTTTTTGTGTAATACAGCAAGATAAAGCACTTCTGGTTTCAAACAGCGATGATCTCTAAAACCATAAATTTAAATTTTAAGATTATTTACTCTGAACACAAGTCAAAGATGAAGCGAAGTTCGGCGGTCCGTCAGTGGCCATAATGGTTGGCAAAATACATGTTTGGCGGTGCAATCCCTCGGTGATCATAAATAATCAAATCGAATTCAGTTAAATATCCGATCGAATTGCTAATACTATGCAAACGGCAAATATTTAGATTTTAATATAACAATTTGCCTCGATTACCAAAGTAAAGAAGTAATCGACGCGTTCCGTCGGTAACACATACTATACATCAAAATTTTCCGGTTGTGTTATGGCAGAAATAAATGTGACCGGAATCTAAAATATTTTCGCTGCATTTTGTCGTTAAAATAGAAAATTTTATATCATTTTACAAGTTTTTGTTACTTTGACCGACGCACAACTGATTCGAATCAATAATGATTCGAGGCGATTCGAATCCTCGAATTTAAATTGCCCAACCCTAGTAACAATATTTGACAATGACAATTTGTGTCAATAAATATCTTTTAGGGATGAAGATCTTTTAATATTCTATCATTCCTCCATGTAACTCTGCCCATTAGTTGTTCCAGGGACTTTCATGTTTGATACTTATCGTTCAACCTCTCCTCGGGTGAATTTTGGTAAAAAAATGTACTAACCTATACAAGTTGGTATCTCTCTGTCCCATTCCAAATCGCCCTGACACGTCAGAGTAACGCCACCTGTGCTACCGTCGGTAAAAACGAAGCCAGGTTTACAAGAAATTCTGAAAATATAAATATTTGCAAATCTTGAAAATTCTGGTACCACGCATGCATATTTATATATCGATAATTTTCACAATGATTCCCATTGATCAAGTCCCAAAGCAGTGCCTAAAAAGAACTAACTAGGGGCACTTAATAGCAAAAAGCTACTTGAAACAGAGATGAGATGAGCATGCGATGGACAAGGTCTGGTTTTCGGCACAAATGAGAATGGTATTTCAAACGATGAAAGAAGGCTTTGTATTCTTTTTGTCAAAGTCCAAGGAGAGGGGATTTCGAATTATCCTAGCTTATTTCCTGTGTGACGTGGAAGGCGGCCTAAAGGAAACGAAGAAGTTGCTTTACTATCGCAGGTTTCATACCACTCACTGTACATTATTACAGTGGTTCAGTTCATAGTTCGATAGTTTCGGGATATTTTTCGCGCAAAGTACAGTAGCTTGTACTTTATTTTGAAGTAGATTATAGGAACATGAATATGTTAGTTGGTTCCTTAAGGCGATGTTTAAGGCGAATTTGAATACAAAGTCCCGCATGAGACGAATTTGAATGAAACAAATAAGTTCGTGTCTACTTACGTACAAGTTGTAAGAAGTGTGCCTTCAGCGCATTCTAGTTTCTGCGTAGATTCATCAACAACGAGTGCCTCGCAATTTAAAGCTGAAAACAAAAATAGAGATGAGAATCTTCTCTTTCCTTCAAATATTCTATGACTGGACCTGTTTTGTGAAGCACCGGTCACTGATGGATCTCGCTGTTAAGGCGTGATACATCAGTGGCTGAGACAGACAGATAAAATAATTTTTCTGATTGATATTAGCTCTATGAAATGCTTTTTAAAGTTTTTCGAATTATATGCTATGGACTGTCCGTGAACGTATTGGAGCATATAGAGAACTTCCATATTGACTGTACTTTTGCAGTGACTGAATATCCGTTCAGTGCTATAGCTACCCGCGTAGCGCCTATCAAAAGATTGTGGTCGCCGGTGAAACGATCAAGTACCGAACCATCGGTCTCCCGTACAGCGCGATCGCCTTTAACCGACTGAGCTCTCGAAACGGGTGCGATTGCGTTGTTGTTACCCTGTTGGCATTGCAGGTTGAAGTTCTCGCGTCCCGGCGAGTCAGGCTCGCCTATCCATGCCTAACACTCTACCCTGGGTGTAATAACTTGGGTAGGCTATGCCGAAGAGGGAGAGATCATATCTTTCCAGCAATTGTAACCCTGCCCGTCTAAAAGTGGTTGATGTTACAGGGTCTTGGGCAGAGCGACCCACAAGTGGCTACAAAAAAATTCATTTCCCCACTATACCTAGGTTGGTATTTTAACTTTGGTAAACTTAGCCGAACTTGCAAGTTCATATATTTTCAATGACTCTAACACTGCCTTTAAGCGGCTGCAAAAAAGCGAATTATTCAAAATTAGGATATGATTCAGATAAATTTTTTGCTTCGAATCGCAAATTTCGTCTGAATAATAATAAACCCGTTTTTCCGTCACTCAATTTATCAAAAGCTTGATATCTTCGAACTTGTATTTCCCCGTAATATTTGAAATTCTCATATTCGTTGTCAACTAGTCAAAAATATTTCATGGAACACCGATGAATCGCACCATCGAAGAGCAGGCGATCTGTCACCAATGCTTAAGAAATTTTTGCATAAGGTAGAATCCACGATCAACTGAGTCAAGGAAGAGGTTTACCGATTTTCTTTTCCTTTCAATTGAGCAATTCGCAATCTTTGTACCCAGGAATATTGTTTCTCCTCTGCGATACATTTATTGGAATCGAATCTAGGATAACATCATTTCGAATATTTTTGAAATCTGATCCATTTTGTAACGTCTTATGAAAATTTTTCAAATAAAGCTCGGAAAATTCAAATATATATGGAAAAAACATAATTTATGCCATGTACTTATGGACCATGAGCGCCATCAACAGCCTGTAATTGGATTTTGGAGATTTTTTCCAGCCAGGTAAAACTAATGCCAAATAACAGCAAAATTACTTTATTGTTACAATGTACCTTCTGTTTCGCACACAACACCGAATAAATATTCCTGTCCGCTATTTTCGGCCAATCCTGATGTGCCCGGAGTCAGATTCGTTATATAGATTGCTAGGGATGTTTTTTTTATGGGAATATCCTGTGTGCCAACTGGAAATGAAGGTAAGCCGTCGATCCATGCTGTTGATTTCAATTGGGATGTTGAACCATCGTAGTTAGTGAAATCTCCCGACTGCAACGCAAAAAAATTTTCCGTGTTAAAATAAGTTCTTCGAGGGCAGACTCCAATTTTTCTGAATAAAATAAAGCCCAAAAACACCCAACTAACAGGTAGGTTTACAGCAAAGAAGTACTATAGTACGACTGTATTCCGAGTGAAAAACATCGCAAATAGGGAGCTACACTGCAACAAAAGTTTAGTAAATTCACTGGTCATTGGCAGTAATTGTTTATTTCCAAAGTTGAGAAAACGCCATGCTGATGAGATTTATGCAAATTATGGGTTGTTGATGGACCGCACCCTAGCTATATCTGAAGAAAAAAAGTCAATTTTGAATTTTTCTCTATACCGCCAGGTAAATTTACTGTCAAACACCAGTGATTTTGTTACAATTTTTGTATACAATGTAGCGAGTGGCATCCACTTCATATTTGTCGCATCTCATGCAATTCGATTGCGTTATTCGAATCGGTTCGAAGCATAATTCATTCGAATCGATCCGAAGCACAATTTATTCGAAGCTGCCGTGAATAAAACTGGCTGATAAACCGGAATTTTCATTTTTAACCAAAAATGCAATTTATTTTGGCCAAATTACATTTTGTCGTTGAAATGTTAAAATTGGTGCTCTTAGAAGTGTAGTGTAATAGTAATTATGGGATATTTGTTATTTTCATGGAATTTGTTAATCGAATGGGTATCGAATTTCGAATCATTCGGGTTTCGCGCACCCTTAATCTCGTGGCAAGCATTGCGAACGTCATTGAATTGCAAGCAAATGCTTATAATATTGTGAAGTAATGGTTTCTGCTGTTTCCATTCTGATACTTAGAGAAAAAATTGGAATTTTAATATATCGCCATTTTCTACTGTTTTTTAACCAGAAAACACGGCGATATAACATATAAATAAAGACAAAAATACTGATTTTGTACAGACTGGATCGAACCGATACAACCTTTCTGTCATCGGATGAATGAGAACGATCTATGACGTTGTTCAACAATATTAAAGAAAATTAAAAACAAAAAATTGTAAAATCGCAATGTATGTGGAATTTACACTTTACTAAACAAACAGGGCAAAAATAGTTAAAAGTTATGATCATAATGATCCAGCTGTGAAAATGGCATAAAATATGCGTTGATATATTCTACTGAAGTTACGTCAGATATAGTGGCTGCACTTATTCAAATATCTTAGGCTTTATATTTAAAAATGATTATTTTTGACGCCATATTTTTGCTGTTTTATCATGATGTACGACAAAAAACTTTTTTGGTAAAGCTAGAAAAAAGATATTTTTTTGACATCGACCATAATGACGTCATAATTCAACCCACCATCCTTTTTATTGTTCTGATTACTTTACTGTTGCGCAATTTAGAGACTGCACTCCTGGGAAACATCTCAAATAGAACTGAATCGGCTACAATAAAATGCAATGGAGGAAAAGAGATATAGTATCGCGACTTAGTATAAATGAATAAATGTTTCTCACAAAAGTATCATATTCCATTCCGAGATGAACTGAATAGCTGGGAGTTCTAAGAAGAACATCTGGATGCCGACTATATTCAAGGAGCATTTCCATGTGTTCAATACTGTACAAATTAGCTGTCGAAGCGACTTGGTCGATGCATTTTTGTTCGGCTTCAGCAAATTTGTTTCTGGCGGGTATAATCCAAAAACATCTTCTATTGTAGATGACCTTATTTGACATGGTTCGACAAGGATGCTGAGAAGCTGTAAAACAGAAAAGTAAATGTTATATTTGCTAACACGGGCATACAAAAAGATATACCGGTCGCATTTACTGTTCATTTGCAGTAACTGTTCATTTCTAAAATTAACCGCTTTGTTGAGATTTATGCCCATTATGGGCTGTTAATAGAACGCAACTCGGCGGTGCCCGTGATTGACCGAAAAGTCGATTTTATAATTTTATTTCTATATCACTCAATAAAGTTGCTGTCAAAGAATTTACTGCATTTTAGTCGGAGTGTAACTAAACTATGAATCGACTCTTCACTTACCCTCCCCCGAAGAATAAAGTAAAACCAACAGTAGAGCGAGAAGCCTTCTATTTTCCATGGTGTTATTTCCAAATGTCAAATAGTGGTGTCGACAAGTTATCTACTGCTTAATAAATAGTGGATCGATATTTCTACCAACCTAGTCAATATATAGGAAATTTTCTGAATACCAGAACAAGAGATTACTAGAAGAACTGGAACTAGAATGCTTACGAAATGAATTTGGTGGAAGAAATTTTGGTTGAAATGAAGGCAGTGAAAATTTGGAGAAAATATATAAGCTTTCTCCTTTCTCAAGTTTTGATAATTCCTGGAAATGAATTTTCAATACGAAGACACAATTCAATGAGAAGCGGTAAATGGTTTAACCATTGCCCAGGGCAGATATCACCAGTGCAATTCATCATAATAGTTCAGTTCCGTTTGGAATATTTTCCGCTTAGAGTGCAGTTGTTGTATGACATCTACAGCTGGGCAATTCGATTCGGGGATTCGAATCGATTCGAAGTACAGATTATTCGAATCAATCGTGAATCGGTGATAGGAGCAAAAACTTGCTAAAGGAGGTGGAACTTTTTATTTATAACGACAAAATGAAATCGATTTTGGTCCAATTTAACCAAAATCGATTGTATTTTGCGTTAAAATAAAAATTTTTGTCCCTGGACTGGAGTGTAATTAAAAATCCATCGCTTTTGAATCTGTTTATGTTAATATTTGTAATTTTGAGCTGTAAATTTCTCAATTGTCATAATGAATACAATAATAGCAATAGTAAAAATAGTATCAGCGATTCGATCTGATTCGAGGAAATTATCCGAATCAGATTCGAATTTCAAATGATTCGGTTTTACCCAGCCCTAATTGCATCTGGTAGTAGCTCTTCGCTGTTAGGTGGCCATTAGTTAGTTCTTTTTATACAATGGTTCCGGCCTTGCTGAGAGTGTTTCACAAAAAACCTGCCTAAAATTTATCAACATCTGTCAAACATGTGCCACAGATGGATCGCGTCTGATCGAAAGAACGCTAGTTCATATTTATTACTCATTTATACTATTATAACTTGTCGTGATGTCGTGAAAATCAAGAAATTTATAGTTACGAATTACAAATATTAGCATAAAAAACTGGAAGGCGAAGTACTTTAAATTTATATATCAAGTCCAAGGTTAAAACATTTCGTATTTTAACTACAAATTACAATCGATTACCGCAATTTGTCGTTAAAATAAAAAATTTTACTCAATTTAGTAAGTTTTGTCTCATGAACGATTCACGATTGATTCAAATAATTTGCGCTTCGGGTCGATTCGAATCACCGAATAAGATTGCCCATCCCACTAACGATTCTTGACAAATTGAGTTAACACGTGCAGTGACAATAGCTTACGTATTATATAATATTCAAAGCACAATCATATAAATAATAAGAATAATGTCCATAAAAATGAAAAGGCAATAACAATAATGAAATAGTTTTATCTTAAAGCAAAAACCTGTTATACTCACTTAACTCCTTCTACAAGAACGTTAGGAAGAGTTAAATAAGCGATATGTATAGGTATATAGACCTAACAGTCCGGTTTGTTTTATCATCAGGTTTTTCAGACAAATTCCTATTTTACTAATTTTGAGTGGCTTCGAAAATTCAATCCATAAAAAAATTTATTTTGTCAAGCATAAGCCACAGGTGGACCGTGCCTAAACGGCTCAATTTATCAGTGATCCATGTTTGACAAAACAACTTTAATCAAATTATATATGCTCCAAATCTGTTCTACTTGCCAATACTTGCAAAAATAGCTCACATCTACAGGTCCCTAACGCCAGCAACTGATGCGTTTTCCTTGCGAATGTTTATATTGACCTGTTGGTCAATATGAAGTGACAGCCAGGGGCGTTATAGAAACTATTTCAAATAATATATCTTTGGTTAAACATTGGCTCCGTCCGTAGTTGGTACCATTCGCGAATTTTTTTTAATTTGGAATTATTTTTTCGTTGAAGTTGTTTTGTACTGAAAATGACGTTTCCAAATTAAAATTAGAATCGATGTGAGTACGTATCCCATTCCTATGCAACCAAACAAGTACTCCTTCAAAACGAGTTAGTCAATTGTTCGATGCAAAATCGATTCAACTTTGAAAATTCCGAAAAAATACCATGCGCTTTAGTGATGAAAAAGCTTTGTTTTATTGAGATTCACTCTGAAGGCCGGAATCAGTGCTTAAGAGGAACCAACAAATGACCACTTAATAACAAAGACCTACTACAAGATGTAATGCCAGCAACTCACTCCGGGAAAAAAACTTCCTAAATCATTTGAATCGGTAGGGTAAAGTGCGCCTAGTGAAACACAGGTTTTATGAATCGTGAACTGGTCTTACGAATGAAACAAATTGAAATAAATTTGAATTATCACATGGTAATTACAAATGCAATCAAAATATCAGGATATCGTAAACTGTAAGCTTTTGATAAAAGACACCTCGAAAATGGTGCGATCGTGAATTGTCATAAATCTCAAATGCAGGTCGGAAATATACATTCACTGTGAACGCATAGTAAACTCGATGCACTTTTTGCGCAGTGTACAATATCATTAGCTTGCTTTTGATCGCCGCATTCATCGCTACGTGGAGAAAATTTTTAAATAAAAAAGGATTCGAATCGCTTGTAGTTACACGTTTGTGTCACACTCTACCAGCCGTAGTTATGTAATAATAACAAGTCAACGGTGAATGCGACATCGTCAATGTTCTCGGAGCATTGTTTTGTTTAGACAAAGATAATCGATTAGTAAGAAGCACGGTGGTTAATGACATGCGGTTAATTCGCCGATTTATTATCAATGTCCGGAGGCGAGCGAACTAAACGGTGCAAATATTTCGAAATGTTGCAGCAAATATTTTAAAAAAATAGTAATAACGGAAAAAATATTCAGTTTTTCTTGTTTGTACTTTTTAAAATTAAGGAGGGAAAGAGCTGTTTCAGTATAATTTATTTCTGATTTCATCGGTTCAGTATTCTTTGGGATTTTTTCCAATTACGGTGGAGACCAATTGATAATATATTTTGATATTTAAAGTGAACCTTACTTTTTATTGTTGAAATTTGCCCTCAGCAATGACAGAAGCAGCACCGAAATGGAACCAACTAACGGTCACCTAACTGGTTAATGCTTTAAACGCAACCAAACGTCGATTACCGTTCATTTGATTGTAAGCCGCGCCTGATTGCAAGCCGCCTTTGATTGTAAGCCGCATGTGATAGTGTGAAAATTTTAATGTAAGCCGCATATACCGGTACCGTGCCGGTGCTTATATGGGATTATGACTGATGAAGCTGACCGATAAAGTTTAGACAGAGTACCGGCATCGCAAAGAAAAAATGTAAGCCACCTTTGAATTTAAGCCGCAAGCATGATGAAAAAAAAACTTTACAAGCCGCGGCTTACAATCGAGTAAATACGGTACCTATTTTTAATCTCGGTACAACCTAGTTTTGAAAGTGAAATCGTGTTACTTTACGTAGATGAAGAAAAAATTAGGTTGTCATCCATAGTAATGATGTGGCTGAGCTTAGCCGATTCGGGAAGGTCATATTTTCCCAAAAACACAAACCCCGTACGTCTCTAGATGACTGCTAACACAGGGCCTTGTTCAGATTGATCCATTCAACAGAAAAACTATACGAAAAAAGAAAATAATACTATCCTGAACAAAAGCGTCACCTCCGGTAACAAAAGCGTCACCTCCGGCTCCAATCCTCTATGTACATACTCTATGTAGATACTTGAAGGGGCGACACTCGTCAGGTTCATGATTCATCTTCCGAGGTTCATGATTGTGTCAAAATGATCTTTACTTTGAACGTTAGCTGGCGTTCCAACTGCATGAACCCATGCACGCAGCTTCTCCGGTGTCGTAATTCATAGCGGATTGTATGTGGAACTAAAATCACCTTAGGTTGTAGATGACGTCGCACATCAAATCACCCGTATTTGACAGTAATATTACTTGGCGATGTTGAAAAGAAATTCAAAATTGACTTTTTTGGCCAAATATGGGGTGTTGATGAAACACACCGCGAAGGTCCATCAACAGCCCATAATTGGCATAAACCTCATCAACATTGCGTTTTTCAACTTTTGAAATACGAAATAACTGTAAATGACCGGAAAATTTACGGTCCATTTGTTACAATGTATATGTCATTCATTGGCAAGTCTGAACTTTCTATTAGTACTCGAGTGTCGTTATACATTTTAGAAATTGCAATATCTAGTTCCATCCAACGGTCCATTGTACGTGACTTTTCACGGAATACGCATCAGAAAGCAATCAATTTTATTCTTCTGTATCGGTAATAATATTGCGTATTGCATAATAATATTGCAAGCATGCACGAGTGGAAAGGATTTTAGGCGATATGTTCGAAACATCATTTAATACAAATTGTTTCTATTTGTTCAAAACGTACTCGGAATCCGAATGAAATATAGCATTGATATTTATTTGATTTGGTTTGTATTTGAAAAAAATACCATTTCTGAATAGAATAAGCTTAATTTTGAGTTTGATGATTGGGTTCACTGACTTGAGTGACGTTTTTTCAACCACCAACAATGATATAATACAAATACTAGCTATATGAATGAATCTTTTTAAGGACAAATTCCAATCGATTTTGGTCTAATTTAACCAAAAGCGATTGTATTTTGTCGTTAAAAATAAACACTTTCGCTTTCATCTGGTTGAAAACCTCGGAACCTCGTATAAAGAACCTAAGGTACGAAAAATGCTCTTCAAAGTAGACCATCTGGAAATTTTGACCTTTATCTACCGAGAATGCCTCGAATGCAGCCAAACGACAATAACCCAGTTTACCTGGTTTTAGAGCGCCACCTAGTTGTAAAATAGGCAATAAATTCCCTAGGTAAAACTTCGACCAAAACAATCGGTAAAAGTTGAACCGAATAAGTTATATATTCTTTAAACTGGTATAAAGTACTTTAAAATAAATTTGATAAACTAAGTAAGATAGATGTAATTACAATGTGAACGTGTTTGCTCTGTCCCAGATGTATCATCAGGAGAATAGTCACTGTTGTTGGTAAAGTTCTCAGTAGCCACGTACTAGAATAATAGGCTCTCGAATGATTACTCTCTGGAAATGTTTTTTACTTCATCCTATTTTCCAAGTGCTTACCTTATATTATTACTGCTCTATATATTGTCGCAGTCATAGAACAGTTACTTCTAGGATCACACAAACCGGACAAAAACGTGCCTTTCACGTCATTCTTCAATTAGCTTTTTTAAACCTATTTTTTTTTAAATAAAACTTCATAAATGTACTTACCAATTAGCGTCATCGTCCGCAGTGAAGCATGGCATTGTTCTTAATTTTGCCAACCCACTTCATATTTAAGAAGTGGTGGATAATTTTACCACGGCAGAGGGCTGATACTACTCACTACACTTTATTATGATGGTCCAATCTTCACAGGGATGTTTTACACTTTAAGTTGAGTTACTGGCTTCGTTTTACTAGCTATGTGGTACTTGAATGACCATTAGTTGGTTCATTTAACGCGCTGCTTCAGATCTTGCATAAAGCCAATTTCTTCTTTTAATCTTCCGAATATGCTATTATACGCGTAACCTTTTGGGGGGCTCAATGACTTAGTGGTTAAACATGTTGCCATCGCAGGTTGAAGCCCTCGGGTTCGAGTCCCGGCGAGTCCGGCTCGCTTATCCATGCCACCCACTGTAATACCTTGGGTAGGCTAAGCGGAACAGGAAAAGATGATATCTTTCCGCCAATTCTAACCCTGCCCGTCTATAAGTGGATGTTACAGGGGGTTGGACAGGGTGATCCACCACTCTAAGAAGTGTCTATAAAAAACTGAAATATCTGTTTTCAGCAACACGCTCAAAAATTTGTCCATGAGTTCAGTTCCGCAATCATCTTTCAAAATGAACATTACCTGCCATCCAGTAACGTATCTTTCCGAAAATATTCAGTATTTGGCATCTCAAACACTCCGGCGCCAAACACCTTTCGAGTACACCAGTCGGAGATACGCTGCTCACGATGTGTTTATTCTTACAAGAGTTGCGAATATATGTTTATCATAGCATTCTCACATTTCCAATTTAACCCAATGGATTTGCTATACTGGCATGAAATACAGATCCAAGAACAATCTAACAAGCGATAATGTTTATTCATTTGGACAGGCAGCTTCAGAATTTGATCTACGGATATAAACATATCAAAAATTATTTTATATTTACAATCATAGGAAATGGTGCAATCCTATTAAATGCAATGTTACTGGGTGCAATACTACTGGGTGTAATTGAACATGAGTGCAATACGCTGTGGGTGGAATGGTCTTGGGTTTAGTATAACAAGACCACAGTTGAACTGGTTGCAAGCCAATGAGTGCAATTCGCGACCCCCATATTTCATTAGCCACACTGTGATGAAAACGCAGTAACCTAACTTTAATTTGCATTAATTTTTTATTTCAAAATTGTAGATGCCTTGTGGTAGTACTGGTAGTACATCCCGTATATCCAGTGCATTCCGTATATGCAGTACATCACATACATCCAGTACCACCCGTATATCCAGTACATTTCGTACACATATTCTACAAGGTGCATTTCTAATGCTTGCTTTCCCTTGGGTACAACTCTACTGGGTGATATTATCCTACAATCATAGGAAACGGTCCAATTCAATTTGTGAGGCGCGATGGCCTAGTGGTTAAACATGTTGGCATCGCAGGTTGAAGATCTCGGGTTCGATCACCAGCGAGACCGGCTCGCTTATCCATGCCCACCACTCAACCCAGGGTGTAATAACTTGGGTAGGCTAAGACGAACAGGAAAACATGATATCTTTCCAGTAATTGTAACCCTGTCCGTCCATAAGTGGCCGCTGTTACAGGGCCTTGAACAGGGTGATCCACTCTAAGAAGTGGCTATAAAAGGAAAGGGTCCAATTCAATTTGGGAGGCGCGATGGCCCAGTGGTTAAACATGTTGGCATCGCAGGTTGAAGATCTGGGGTTCGAGCCCCGGCGAGGCCGGCTCGCTTATCCATGCCCACCACTCGACCCAGGGTGTAATAACTTGGATAGGCTAAGCCGAACAGGAAAATATGATATCTTTCCAGTATTTGTAACCCTGTCCGTCTATAAGTGGCCGCTGCTACAGGGCCTTGGACAGGGTGATCCACTCTTATGAATGGATGTAATTGAATGTGTGTGCAATACGCTGTGGGTGAAATTGTTTCGGGTCTAGTATAACAAGACCAAAGTTCAACCGGTTGCAAACCACTGAGTGCAATTCACGACCACCATATTTTATTAACCACACTGTGATAAAAACGCAGTTAGTTAACGTTAATTTTTTATTTCAAAATTGTAATTGCTTTGTGGATGCCAAATTATGGAATGTGATTTGGATATTATCGATTGGCATTACTATCAAAGAACGGCGATCTTACTGCATTTTCGTTACAGTGTTAGTAATAAATTTTTCAAACTTTTCCACTGACATATCAATTTGCTATGCTTCAAAAGTAAATTTGTGCAAAATTACATTCCGTACAGTTTTCGAGACCCCCTTTTATTACACTACAACTGCCACTAGAAATCTCTGAATAATGTACCTGGTCTTTTTTATCCTGGTTGAATATAAATGACTAATAAAATCATACGACTCTGTGATGAACTGTTTATGACGCTTTTGTAATGCTATTTCAAGCTCCTCTGACGTAATTCCTGTGTGATGCAAGATTCGATGCGAAGAAATGACGCGACTGAAGGGAACCAAGAAAAGTGGCGAATGGTTTTAAAAGCACTTTTAGCGCGACACTTTTCTCGTAGCTTTAGGTAATCGAACATGTTCTTTTATTTAGGTAAAATTTAACTGTTTTCTGCCAAATGCAAAATTTCTTGCGTGTTTTGGTTCATAATTCTTCAATCCCGAAACCCCCCCTTATGGGGATGACAAACCCAGGAAAATATTGATCGGATCTGTTTTGTTGAACTTTGGTCACTGATAGTCGCCCCTGTACCTCAAAAAGGGGCACAAAATAATTATGTTAATAAAATTATCTGGAGCAATAATTTCAATTCATCAGTAAGTGTACAAATAAATTTGATCAAATTCACAAATTTTTTGGCTTTACTTTATCGTTAAAATATGGAAATTAAGATAGGATATCATTTTTATCCTGCGGGAGAGGAAACCCGAGAACACAGCTTAACCATATGGCGAACCACTACCTCTCGTGCAGGTAGGTTAGGTACCAGTTCCGAATAGGGGTTGAGGCTTTTTGTTGGATTATCGTATTTCTCATTTTACCTGTGCATGAACCTTGTTTTGCTGGAGAAAGCCGTAAGCAGCGCTTACGTGAAACACCGTGCACCGACAGAAGCGTCCAGCAGAGCTCTCGCATATATTCATCATCCCTGACGGGATTCGAACCTGCGTCATGACCAGATACGTATCTCGAAGCGTATTCCCAACGCTTTGCCGATTGAGCTAACCGAGCAACCACCAAGTTAACCAAGCAGAGGCAATTCTGGTTACAAAAAACTCTAACTTCGAACTACGCATCTATGATCGTCACGACGCAAGTTCGAATACTGTGAAGGATGATGATCATGTGAAACGTGCACAAGAAAAATGAGAAATATGATAAGCCAAAAATAATTCACCCTGATACGAAACTGTTATCTGCTAAAGAGGCCATGGTTCGCCACATGATTAAGCTCTCCCGCAGGATAAAAATGAAGTCCTATTCCTAGATTAGATCTAGTGGTGTTCCCAGACAGACTGGCAAAATGCCAACTTCTCTCCTAACAAATATGGTATTTTACTGGCCTATGATGACTCAAGAGTAGGTCGAACATAAAAAGCCGAAAACTTGAATCAACTAGTTTTTTTAAATTTAAAATCAATCAATCTAAGCACCTACTGAACGGAACAAACTACAGAGACCAATGATATGAAGAGCTGCATAATTATTTTTAAAAAAAATTTAAAAAGAAAGGATTCTCCCAGACTCATCACTGTCAAGAACAGTGAATTTTAAACAACTTCCTTGTTGCCCTTATGTTTTTTTTTCCATTATTGTAAAATCTGGCAAACTGATTAAAAATAATTGGATTATAGTTGGTGGACTTAAAGAAAGGAGATGGTATCAAACCAAAAATACCAGGAGGACATCAGAAAGCAAAATTGAACTTTAGCTAAATGATAGTAAATGTAGACTAAATTCAAATTGGTCTACAAACTGAAGCCCCTACGATCCTTTTAAACAATACTCAAATGACCATGTTTTCAGGCTTAAGTTTTAGCTTTGTTTTCAATAGAAGTGTGGATAATTTAAATTTTATTTGTTCAACTCTTATTACTACTAGATTCGCAAAAAAAAGAGATTGCTAATTCTTTTTTGGTTTCTATCATGGCTTTTTTGGTCAAATTTTTTTCCGATGGGTTACTTGTTTTCAGGCGTCCAAGTAGCTGACATTTCAACATATGATTGCCAATATGGTGGTCCCTGTAGTTTAAACGGCGTTCAAAATTTCCAATACAAATGGAATACTATTTAAACATTCCAGATAAACATACTTGCTAATATTTCACCGTATTTTGCAGTGAAATCATGATATATGACAAATTTGACGAATCGAGATTCGGCTGCGAATTTGGGCAATTTAAGAACAATCGTAAAAAAAAAGTTTTTTTTTGATCAGAATTCTTTTATACCAGTCTATGCAAAGAAGGATTTCATTAGCTGCTTCAAAAGGATAATGAATAACGAACATAAATATATGCTTTGTCTTGTTACATTTGTTGATTATACTCGACGAAATGATACAAAAGGATTTCATCATAAATAATTCCAAATTTCGAAAAAATCACGTTATGCAATACCTAGAAAACTTGTTGAATACAAGACTCAAATTATATTTGATTCCTGTATAACCAAGGACAGAATTTTATAGACACTTTTATAGCCAGTGGATCGCCCTGTTCAAGGCCCTGTAACAGCGACCACTTATAGACAGACAGGGTTACAATTGCTAGAAAGACATGATCTTTTCCTGTGGCTTAGCTTACCTAAATTATTACACCCTGGGTTGAGTGGTGGGCATGGATAGGCGAGCCGGCCTCGCCGGGGCTCGAACCCGAGATCTTCAACCTGCGATGCCAACATGTTTAACCACTAGGACATCGTGCCGCAGTGTCGATTCACTGTAGTTTACTGTACTTATAATTCTATTATTACAGCGGTTCAGTTCCTTTTTGAATGTTTCCGGCTTATAGCATAGTTCCTGGTACATTTTGTAGTAGGTCTTTGACATCAGGTGGCAGTTAGCCGATTTCTATGCTTCCGCCTTGCATAGATGAAAATTTTGATGTATAGGAGCCCTATACAATGCATGTGAAACTTAGAGAAGAGTGACATGAAAGAATGGAGGGGAATAGGTGGACAAAATTTAGCTGTTTTCTATGCTTCGGCCTAGCATAGATGAGAATTTTGATTTTGCAGGCCCCCTAGACAAATAGCATGTGAAACTTAGAAGAGTGATATGAATGAATGGAGGGGAACAGTTAGACAAAAAGTGTTAAGCTGCCTTAAAAAAACATCATAAAAAAACACTAAAATAATTTAAGCAATCTCTGGCTCATCGTCAGTTGTGAGTTCTGACAGATACCTTAGAAATGTTAATATTTATTCATTTGATTAACAAAAAAAAAAAATGACATTGAATTTCCATAAACCAAAGGAAAGCGACATACTATGACTCTGGCTCACATAATGAACTCTCTGGTAGTTGTAACTAAGTACATTCATATCAGAATAAGTATGGCCGCTTCTAGATACATTTACTGCTTCTCTATTTAAGAAATCTATTCAATCTTTTCATTCAATTTTACTCTAAGCAGGAAACGCAGCGGTTTACATAAGCATCCGGCATCCTCCACCAATCAGCTCCATGCACAGGAACAAAACTAGAAATACATCAAGACAAAACCTTCATCCAGTTTCGGAACTGCTGTCTGCACAAGAGGCTGTGGTTTGCTATATGGTTGCCGTATATGCCGTATTCTCGGCTCTTCTCTCTGGCAGGATAAAAATCTCAATGATAGAAGGAGCATCTAATAGAAATCAACTGAGAAACAGTTGGATATAGAAAAGCTAGCATGAAATGTAGTAGCAGCTCTGCACCTTATGTGGAATGTAATCCTGACTGCAACCGAATCACTATATCAGAGTGCAGTAACCGGGTATCTGCTCTGGGTGATGGTGAACCACCTACATTTATTTCCTATTACTCGCCTCTTGACATGCAGAAAATTTATTAGGACATTTTCAAAGCTGGCACTTACCGATTCGAATCTCAGCGGTCCCTATACTAAAGTGAAGGTCAATCATTGTAATAACACCAGAAAACACTCAATATTTTATCATGGATTAACACGTCAGTGGCCATTAGTTAGTCCCCTCAAGGTGTTGCCTCAGACTTCACCTAGATTGTATTTCAATAAAAAAACATAGATGAAAAGAACTTTGTTGATTAAAATGACAGTTAAACCAAAACACAATATAATAAATAAATATGAAATCAATTATTCATGAAACACCATGTTCATACTTATGTAAAACTGTTTTAGCTTCCTCAAAAACTTCTACAAAAGCAATATCATGAAAAAGCTCTTGGATAAATCTACGAGCAGTTAAACGAAAGTTATACTCTGATAAGATTTCAGATATTGCATAAAAAAGCGCAGTTGAATCAAACATTTTATGAAATTTTTCCTTCATAACTAAGAGAGCGGTCTCGTTCATTTTGTTACCAACGGAACTTCCAAGGCTTGCAACGAGTTTTAGAATTTCACGATGTAAAGTTTCAGCATGATTTCCATCAGACAGTACGACATCATCAAGAAATGCCGCTGTGGTGCTTTTAACACTAGCTGGCGATCGAGAGTCATCGAGTGACGACTCAGTGAAAAATTTTGACTGTTTTGAATAATAGTGTCTCTCTTTGTATCTATGCACCAAAGGTAACACAGGGGCACCGACGCTACCTTGGGATGATTTCGATATGAAAAATTGTCCAAAATCTTTCGGAACAGCAATTCCTACAAACGCCATGCTTTCTTCAACAGTTTGTCTCACAGATTCAGAGATTGGAACCATAGCTCTGTCTCCCAAGCTCTCACTTCTAAACAATGACATTGATTCTCTATGTCTGTTGAGTTGTTCCACAACATACTTCATCGCTGACACATTTTCTATTTTATTAAAGCACCATAAACCATCATCTTTATTTTCTTTAGCCAAATCGACTACAATTGATGGGTGGTCATTTGAAGTTCGGTCATCCGTCACACCTAAGTCCAATAATGCAGGGGTAGAATTTGACAAAACCTTCTCCAATTTAGATTTTGAATCTTCCAAAAGAATACTCTGTTCAGTATTAGACCCACAAAATTGACAAAAAACACTTTGAAAGCTTCGACTAATTGTGGTCTTTGTATCTGTCATTGAACATTTTGGACAAGGTTTGGAAGATGTCGGAATTCTGTCTATTCGTGGATGTTCTACAGTAAGAACATTTGAGTGCTTTTTTCCAGTTTTCACAGACTCTGAAACTTTTGTTATTGATTCTTCATCTTTAGTGGTTTTCTTCTTTTCGATACTAGTTCCACTAGAGGTGCCATCCATTGATGAAAGGGCTGAACGAGAGCTCTCACTTCCAGCTGAAGAATTCAACCTTTCTGAAATAGAGCTGGTAATTTTGAAAGGTGACAATGATTTCATCATCATTTCTATTTCGATTTCATTTTCCTCAGAGCTAGAACCACACCAAACTTTTTTCAATGTGCTGAGCCATCCTAATTTTTTAAGTTCCTCAGTACCTGCAACAGTTTGAGAAAGAACTGACATACAATAAAAGCAAGTACCACGTATTGAATATACAGGAGAGTGCTCAGCCAGATCTTGCAGTACTCCTAACACACCAACACCTTTTATAAGTTCGAGTCCAGTTCTGGAACTCCCTATGTGGCACAATGCCCATAAACTGCTTTTAATTTGCACCAAATGTTCTGCAATCTTTTGATACGAAGACAAACTGAATTCAAAGTTATCCACACTTCCACAAAAAGCTTCATGTGTACGTAAACCGTTCTGCAATTTTTCAACAAGCTTCGAAACTATATTCCTCTTTTCAAGTAACTCACAACCTCTTACATGCTGGCTCAACTCTCCGTATAAATGTGAAGGCACATGCACAGGGTGAACTACTTTTTTGATTCCAGATCTTCTCACAAATCCACCTTGTTGTGTTGGTTTTTCATAGCATGTGAGCGAAATATTTAAAAGTTCTTCAACACGAGAGACATAAAGGTCATTTGCTGACTCCCACCATCGATCTAATTCTCTTAGCAAATACTTATTTCCAGACAAATATTCAAAACCCAGCGGGTGAGACGCAAAACGACATATCAACAACGCTCCTTTTTCACCAAGATGCAATAGCCCTGGACGAAGTCCCACCACCACATTTAAGTATTCATGGTCTGCACAGGCCTCATCCAACACATCCAAAGCTTCAGTGGCCACAGTTTGGCTTGAATCGTAAAGTTGTGTTATCAGTAAATGTACTCCCCAGTTTATAAAACCTGGCATTTTTGCTCTAAGCAGAATTCTTAGATAGCAAGTTGCATATAATCTTGCCGCTTCATTGCAAGTGACAAGCACCTGCTTCAGAAAAATATAGCTTTGACTCTCAGCCAAAAACGATAAACTAGAAATTACGAGTTTAAGCAGGTTTTCATGGATGTCATCATTCACGAGTGAAGTGAAAAAATCGAAAACTCCATTCTTGCGCAAGATCTCACTTCCATGAGGCCAAACTGTCAATGCACCCAGCAGCAGGAAATAATCTCTGGCACAACTTGATAAAAATGTACTTGTTGCCTTTTTCATTCCATCAGTGTCTTTGATAAGCTTTGCCAAATACTCCACAATAGATTTCAGCAACACGGATAACAACTTCATGCCTTCACCAGACGTAGTCGATAAATAACGCACCAAATGGCACCCAGATTGCACATAAGGTTTATCCCCTTCTCCCTCCCTTGCACGATCGACCTTATAAAACTCTCCGTCGAGTGGGACATAAAATTGTACAAGTTTTTTAATGAAATGAAATTCGGTATCGTCTGATCCAATATAGTGTGATTCCCTCGAATTCGTCATCTTTTTTGACCATCCTTCAACAAGGAAAGATGTGATAGCTTCCCAGTCCCATTTTGTGAAGTCTTTTTCTGCAGTGACGTGAGTTTCTTTTATTCGTGTGGAGGTTTGCTCACTTGCAAAATTACGGACAATCGTAAGAGACCGATTTCTGCGCATTGTAAGTGTCGGAATAGGTTCATCAGAGTCCTCAATATTATTAGTAGCACTGAACCGACGTAAAGATATAGTAGACCCCGGTCTAACAGGTGATTCTACAGGTGGAGGAGCATCTGCTGACTTCTCAGCAGCTTTTACTCTCAGAAGAAGCTCATCGAGATAAACTGTGTGCATCGCAGGTCGATTTTTAAGAAAATTATGTACTTTCTGCAATCTACCAACAGCTACACTTGCACGGAGGCGTTCCTCTTTTGTCGCATTTTGTGATGTTGCTTTCTTCATTAAATCTGGCAAGCACTCTTTGCAAGCAGATGATACATTTGTCATCCACAACTCAGCTGTCTGTGGCACAGAGTGTAGCTTATCCGAAAGATTTAAAATCTTTCCTAAAAGTATACAAGCTGTAATTGACTCGCTTTCATCTGATCCCATGACCACGGACACCAATCGCTGAATAATGTTGGCTTCTATAAAAATCGAAAGCAAAACAGCCATGTAACAGTTTGTCAAATCCAAACGTTCGTTATTTAAGCTTGAAAGGAACCATTTTCCTTCACCAACAACAAACGTATTTGTCAGTTGCCAACTTTCTTGAAATATTCTCGGACCAATGCTCAGGAGTGACTCTGTAAAATCTTCAGAAGCTTTTGGCTCATTTAAACAAAATATTTCAAACAAAACAGATAAAGTTGCACGTTTTATCCCGGCATCAGGAATCAAAAGAGTGCTTAGAAATGATTTTAAAGCTGAGGTTTGACATAAATGTAGCAGACCAGACCATGAACGAAGGACAGAAACAACGGCCATTTTTGATGCAGAAAACCTCATTTCTTTTTCTTCTCGTATTTGAGACTCTTCGACATCAGCATGAAGTCGGTACATTACATCAGTATAAGGAGCAAATATTGCATTAAAACTGAACGTTAGATTCAAAAGATTCCGTGATGACGGATGATTGAGCATTAAGCCAAGGCTAATACATAATGACTCATTAATTCTACGATACATATGGCATTCAAGAACAGCCCGAAGCATAACAAGGATTCCTCCGTTTTCGATGACTAATAATGGTTCCAAGACAACAAGTTCACATAGAATCGCTAAGCAAGTTCTATAAACACGATCACGCTCCACTGCACCATCAGCTGAAATTGACATAATGCACAATGCAAATGATTTAGGAACAATCGATATCTGCTTTTTTCCCTCATTTTCTTTACGTTCGAGTCGTGCAATAAGAAGAACCTTTCGAACGAGGCGCAAACACTGAATTCTTTCAACTTCATTAAAATGGCTTATATCAAGACACTTTACAATAAAACTATCCAAATGTAGTTTTGTGAGAAGCATTACAGAATGTGCATCATTAACCAAATATCTCAGTGCTCGAATACACGCTGCTCGAACCTCTTTTACTTCGGAGACTAAAGCTGGTTTGAGACAAATCATGATGTCTTCGATAGTAAAATTTGATGTTGCGTCTTCACAATTGCACAATATTTTGATTAAGTTATTCAAATGCGACAAGTTTTTAGCCGTTGTGGCCTTGCTGCTAACACTTCGTAAAATTGTCATCATGAGTAAATAAGGATCCTGTGTGATGTCTAAGGGTACAGTCTCTCCAGTGTTTTCTCTCAAACGACGAGTTCCATTTCGTGATTGGAAGCTTCTGTATCTTGAGCCACTCATTTTGACTTTATTAGGAAGACAATATTGCAATCTGAATAAAAGAATATCATTTTAAGCTATTATAATCGGTGTTATAGTGGCAAAAGTTTTGCTGTGGGAGCGCTTTAATAGTTGTGACTTTAAAGTATTGGCAAGAGTGTTGCAAAGGTACGCAGATGTGGTATCGGCGTTACCTCAGCAAGTAAGAGTTAATGTACTATGGTAGCGATGCTTTCATGCCACTGAAGGCTGAAGCTAGGGTTGTCTAAAGGTATTGGAATTTCGCAATTTTTAAATATATATATATATATATATATATGTATTATCTTAGTTTCTTCAAACTATGCCCGTCTATCTCTAAACTATCTCCTTACAATCGGAAATATCAAAACAGGGTTCACTGCATGAGGTTTAATCCACGTCAACTTCAAAGTACAATCAGATAGAACACTCATTAACTTTAAAAACAGACCAAAACTACTAAAAACAGGGAACCCCAATAATGATCGGTCTTTACAGTTGGGAGATTGTTTATTCTATTTCAAACTTATTATGTATCGTTTTAGGATTCATGTTTTTTACAACCAATCCCTAAAAATCCCAACCTAAATCCACCCGTTGTCACATCTCTTGTCAAATGCGCCACTGATGGATTGCTCTGTCAAGAAGTGGTCCATCTTCGGCTCGTGTCTGGAGAAAATGAAGACTCCCATTTCAAATTTAGTACTCTATTTCAGATTTACACAAATCCACCCTCACCTTAAAACCAAAGAATTTGTATGACCGATGTAGAATGAAAATTAATTTTTTCCACCATTAGAATATCAACTGAGTAAATCGGCATTTGGGCCACTCGGACTCAATAACAGTTTTGATAGAGCCTGCCCCCACGTCTAACGTTACCTCTCTGTTTTTTTATTCAATTCCTTATGTGTAGGTAGCCTAATTTGATACAAATAATTTTTTTTTAAATATATATATATATATATTGCATTATCTGTGTATACCCGTATAATTTTCTATGTTATGTACTTGTAAATTTGCGTCTCTTTCTTCATATTAATATTATTGTTTTTTATATATATTTTTTTATTTAATTTAAGGGTTTCTGCCGCACACCAGTGTTTTAGGTCAATAGGGCCTTGTGCAACTATCCTGCCTTTTATTCGTCCGTAACTTTAAATTGTATATTGTATATTGATTATTACGAGGCGAATAAACATACACTGTACATACACAGTACATATATATACAGTATACACAGTACATACAAATACCTGTACCCTGTACCCGTATTAAAATATATCAATATAAGCCTACAATATACTCACCAAATAAGATATGTAGTGTAGTCAGGAAGCATTATTTTGAAAGTCCACGAAATACATTCATTCAGTAAATATTTTCAGAATATCCATTCTAAACACGGAAATTGACAAGAGGCACATTTATTATGATTATGCCACCCATACTATTCTACATAGTCGCCATATTTACAGTTTAGTGAGATCGGATTTTCATAAGTATTCAAGTCTACAGTACCTAATCAATAAGTAATTGAGAAAGTGTTGACTAAATAATATAAAATGTATTATTCAAATGAAAAGTTATATAAAAATTGAAATTCAATAATATTGTTTTACGTAAAACATGAGCAAAGAAAAAACGATATATTAAATTCTGGCAAGGCATTCTACGCCATAGTCAATCAACCAGAACGGGGCCGGGTTTCATTTATTACGTCACAATAAGTTCATGTAAAATTGTGGAAACCCATCGACACTGTAAACAAAAATTGCAAAATAACAATGAAATTCAATGTGATACGATTCCGGTGCGATCGTTTAGTAATAATAAGACCACAAGCCCCATTTGCGCTAACAATTTTTATCGCACTTCAGAAAAACACACTTCCGGAAACTGCTAACAGCTGAGGCATAAAATAGGTGTGGACCGGTTGAGCGTATGTTGACTTATTCCTTATGTGGACAAATTTTTCGCTTCAGTTTCATCCTGTGTTGCACATACTGGTTTAGGGAATTGTCTTTATTGAGATTTTGGAGTCAAACAACTGTCTTCTCGGGATAATATATGTCAAACGTTTTACCGAATAAGGCAAGGCAGCGCTGAACGGCTTATTACAGATTAGCGTTGTGGTGTCAAGCTCTATTCAAGTGGCGCTGTGGTGAAATAGATGATATATTATGCCCGTATAGGGAAAGGCTCGAAACGTGTATTTGTTTAATAGCACGACTAATTGCTAGGGTTAGGCATAACTGATATATAACCTGACGATTTTAAGCAAAAAAGGATACCGTATGGTACCGGTACCTAAGGTTTATTGCTCAGTTGTCTGGTTGTTCAGTTCATGATTTGTTCCTCAGTTCCATGGTCCAGGGTCATTTGTAGCTCAGCCGGTTTGTGTACTGTGTATATTTACTGTGATCCAGCATTCTAGTTTTTTTTAAATCTTCATTGTGGGATACTCTGTACTGTCAGGCTGTGTTCAATGTTTGCAATTGTTGGAAATGCAGAATGTAGTAAATAGGATAATATTCATCTATACACACAGTACACTTTTATAATGGAATCTTCATACACTGGTCAGCATAATAGGCTGGAGGGTTGGCAGTTGATTCGTACCAGTATTTGTTGGCAGCTCAATTCGTACAGTCGTACTCAGTACTAAAAAACTAGCATGTAAGTCAATTCGTACCCTGAAGGGGTTTGATATTTGTCGCTGCCAAATTCAGAATTATGATAAAAAAATGGGTGTCACAGGTAAAAAATTATACCAAAAAAAAAGGCGTTTTCCGCAGTTACTATAACTCATGAACTCCTGAATCAACTGAATACTACAGAAACAAACTAATTTGCCATGGTAAAGTGCAGCGAGTAGTATGTGCCCTGGGCGATGGTAAAATCATCTACCACTTTTTTGTTTCTTTCACTCGCCTCTTACGACACGCAGGAAATATGTTCTGTGTTAGGACTATTCCTAAGCAGGGCTCATAAATATTAGGTGGATTTCCTTATGGTTACACCACACGTTTTCGTAGGTTGCGTTTTTTCTAGATTTGTTTTATACTACCCTTGCGTTTTACGCAAGCGCAATGCTCTGCATGCATTTACGTACTTTTTTCTAATAAAGCAGAACGGTTCACTATGATAGCTGACGCAGGCTGGTCGTTTTGCGTTTGTGCTTTGTAGGCATGTGAACACGATTAAAGCAAAGCAATGCAGGCGTGTATTGCCGTTTTTATTTCATTACCCGAAGCGTAATGAAACGCATCAGTAAGACAACTTCACATGTATTGTGGCCTTTAGTCTGGTAGTCATGTCATAAATTGAAGGTTTTCCTGTTTTTTTTTTATTTAGTGTTCAATATTAACTTTGTATTAAATCTAATCATCATGTCGGCAGAACTCTCATCTCTTGTTTCTCGCCTCGAAGCCGTCACTACAAGATTAGAAAAAGCTGCAGGTGGAGGTGGTGCAGGTAATCCCTTATTGATAACGTATCATTGATTATTCCTCATTTTCTAAATATTACTCAAATACGTAATTTGCAATCGTATTTTCGAGCTTTTTCAATTCTAAAAGGCTTGAAATTTAATTCATAACTTTGCTGGTAAAATATCGGCAATTTTAGTTGTCAGGAATCAGGAAGGCAGAATCTTGGGTCTCTTCGGGTGTCTGAAAATATGTCATTTTCTTTCGATGAATAAAAAGCTTCAAAAACATGTCATGCTATTTCATAGTAGTATTGATGAATCGGAAACTTTGTCTACAGTAAGTATTTACCTGACGCTCAGAAAGAGGCGTTTAAATCTTAAGCCACTTATATATCATGAAATTTTGCCCATTCGCTAAATTTTCTTCCGATGGAATTCATTTTCTTCGGGTGTCTGAGTAGCTGGGTAGCGGGCATTCTGCCAGTCTCTTTTGAATGTTAAAAATTTTTTCTATAATGCTGTTGAACTAAACTATAAAAACCACTTTTTAGCTTTGGCATTGAACCATCATCACACATATGATTCAAAAATTATTATTCCAGGTGATGCTGGTCCATCAGCTGAAATGGTGACGGAATATGAAGATTATATTGCGCAATACATTAATCCTTTTGTCACAGCAACAAATAAGATAGCTTCAGAAGATGTCAAAAAAGCTGTAAGTTGAATCCAAAGTGTCTTTGACCATGAATTGATTTTTGTAGTGAAATTAATTGCAACTTTATCAAGGACAGAAATGAGCTTTATTTCACAGTGCCCAATATTTGCAATTATATCTGGTTTAGAGATTTATCTTGCGTCTTGCCTTTCAGCAAATGAAGCTCTGTACCAGTGGCCACCCATAGACATGGTTAGAGTTGTTGGAACGAGATGATCCTTTCGGTTCAGCTTTGCGTACGGAATTTTTTATACTTTTGTGGTGTGGTGGGCATGGATCAGCGAGTCTGACTCACCGGGACTCGAACCCAAGATTTTCAACCTGCGATGACAACCACCACTGACTTATTGACCAAAGTCCTAAAGGTCCCTAAATCAAGTAAATAAAAAAATTGAAAAAGCAGTATGAAGGCAATGAATCATAAATTTCGGAAGTTTCTGAGAGAAAGTTTCTTGCACAAAATTTTACGAGGATCACTCCCGGGTGAAAAAATCTTGTTTTTCTTTGGGTGTTTGAAATATTCTTCTTCAGATGGACAAAAAGACTTCAAAGCCATCAACACTGCTATTTCATAGCAGTATTGATGATTTTGAAACTTTTTATATAGTTTGGTTACTACCAGACACTCAAACGAAACATTTATATCTTCTAGCCACAAATATACAATGAAATATTGCACATTTGCTAAATTTTCTTCTGGTAGGACTTATTTTTTTTTTCGGGTATCTGAGCAGAGTAGCTACCTGGGTGGTTCAATCTATTCCTGCATTGGGCAATGCACACTCTGAAAATTTCATGCTTATTTCATATAACAAGTGTTACTTCGTGAAACTTTACTACCGCACTTATAAATCTTTAATCTGCAGTCCGACTGATTCATTGAATCCATAAATATATTATGAACAAGTGCGAAAAGGGTTTTTCAATTGAACCAGCGTGTCATGTCAACACTCAATAAGAGCCATTTTTACTTTCTAGCAAGGTGGAATATCGCATATTTGCTTAATGGTACTAATTTTCTTCCTGTGTCTGAGTAGCAGGGTATATGACATTCTTTCACACTTCCCATTCCAGGAGGTTCACTTGCTAATAATATCGTTACCAAAAAGTTCTGTGTCTGTTGGAAAAAGTACGGTACTATCGGTCAGGCTGTACTTATATAAGAGATTAAAATTTTTCTATACACAGGGAGCGTTACTGAAAGAACTTGCTGAAGAGCAAAAGAAGTTCTTGGTAATTGTATCTCAACATGCCGAACCATCTCAGGTAACTACGTTCAATGATTACTTTCTTTACAAATACCGGTACTAAGAAAAATTGAAATTTTGTTTTCGGAGATCTAAAATTCTATCTACCGTATTTAGGTATACGGTAGTTATTCTGGGCATTGTATGATGGTTTTTGTTTTAAATTTGTGGTGCTTTGTATTCAACCTTTGAGGAAATGAAGAAATTTACCATTCTGAAGAAAGACTGTCTATTCTCAAGGGGGAATTATTGCTATGTGGTTACATAAAATTATAGTAACGATATGGAGTGTTCCATATAGAAGTACATAAACTGGTACTCTATAGCCCCTAGAGTATTAGGTAACTGTGTATCAGTTCGCTTTTGAAAAACCTCCAATTTCTTTCAATTCTCGTTTTTAGTAGTTTTATTAGTGTATAATGGTTTTTGCTCTAAATTTGTGGTACTTTGTATTTAACATACATATATTAGTAATACCTCATTTTACTAGCATTTGAGCTAATGACTAAATTTACCATATCTAAAGAAACATTCCCAAGGGAGAATTATTGCTTGGTCATCACATAAAATTATAGGGATTTCTTCAAATTCAAACTGTCATTCTAGTCTCTGGAGTATTAGATAACTTTGTAACACTTTTAAAATTTCCTTCCTATGCCTTGTTCCCAATTCCTTTCTATTGCTGTTATCAGCAGAGAAAAAAGAGCTTCAGAATTTAGAATATTCAATTCAAATTAATTCCAGGATTCAACATACAATCTTTTATTTCTTGAAGAGAGTGAATACATTCTAAGTCAGATAATATATAGCCAATATCTTCATCAAAACATTCCAAGCAGTGCAGTTTGAAGTGGCCAAAATCGGATATTTTTCGAGTTTGAAATCTAATCATTTTTACGAATTGAATATCGAATTATTAACAAAACACATTTCTCAAAAATTGTTGAAGATATTAAAATAGACATTTATTATATATTTATGGGATTCACGAATCAAATCATCCATTCTGGAACTGTCTTAAAATTCTATATTTCAAACTTTTATACAATGGAAACTGTTCTGTGATATAATCATATAAATATTTTTTTTGCAATAATATTGTTGAAAAAATTCTATTGCATGTTTTCAATAAACTTACTTTAAGGTTTTGTCTACTCGTCTGATCTTTCTTAAGTGTAATCATATAAATATGATTTTCAATACGATTGTCACAGCGAGACAGTAAATGTATGTATCTATCAGTCTTTCTGTTGGTCATGAACAGCAAATATCTTAAGTAAATTATTTTTTTTATTTTTAATTTAACAGGAAGTCATCGCCAAATTGCTTCAGCCATCATCTGATATCATGACAGATATCGGTAGAATCAAGGACCGAACATTCAAAGATAAGGAATACAGTTCGTACACGGCAGCCATCAATGAAGGAATGACTGCATTTGGATGGGTTATGGTCAAGCCTGCACCCTCTCCCTACGTCAAGGAATGTGGAAATGGGGCCCAGTTTTATACAAACAGAATTTTGAAGTAGGTCTTAGAAGTGTAGATTTTGAAATTCCTCTTGTATATTTTGAATCGAAATGTTGATTCATTGAATCCGTATCTTTTGGCTTCCACTACACTGGTTCTTAAATCACTTCCATGTTCTCCTACAAGAGGCAGGGTCTATCTGTAACTGATGCTTGACACATTTAAATTTCTTAATAAAAAAGAATTTCCTTGAAAGAACATCTAATTTACAGGGATCGGCAAGACAAGGAATGGGTAAAATCATGGACTTGTGTATTCCAACCTCTTCAGGAATATGTTAAGAAACATCACACTACTGGGCTGAGTTGGAACACTCGTGTAAGTTTTCTCAAATCTTGTATTCTTGGATATTCTCAAGGCTTATGCAATGCAGTGCAACACAAGGGTAAAATAAAAGAAATACATAAAAATGTGCAAGCAAGTAGATGGGGCTTCAGTATTCAAGTTTTAAAAGTAACCTAAACAGCTGCTCACCAGAATATTTTGTGAGAAATTCTGTTGCAATATGGCTTTGTAAGCTTTGGAGAGATTTTTTTTTTTATTTTTGGATTAATCTGAAGAAATTGCACAAGTTTGATTCTCTTTGGAAAACAAAATTCTGTTACATTTTTTTGTACCAAATAAGCTGAGCTACTTCATTCTTCTTTTTCAACTTTTATTATTTCATTATTTTTCTCACACATTTCAATCTTTCTCTTATCTCTCTTTATCTTATCTTAATTTCTTATCTTTCTCTAGGCTCCTATCATCTCTCTGAATTCTGATTCTATTGATCAATCGTCAAAGCCTCTAGTCCCACCAAAACCTAAAAATTTGAAACCTCCAATGATCGAACAAAACAAAGAAGTGGATATGCTTCCCCCTCCACCACCTGCTCTTCAAAATGAGCCTGATAATGGTGTCATCCCCCCTTTCCTGCCCCCTCCTCCCCCAGCTTTGCCCAAAGTTTCTCACCAAAAAAACGTAAGCGATAAATCCAGTGATCATGGTGCATCGCAAGCACTGTTTTCCGAAATCAACACAAAGGGCATAGGAATTGCAAAGGGTGAGAATTTGAATGCAAGCATACTTAGTACCATTCTTGAAAGCATGAATTTGGACATGCTTCTTGTATTTTACCATTTCACTACATCATGTGCATGAATTGTTTATGAAGTTTTCAAGCATTTAAATTGTCATGGATATTGTATTATTCAAGGATGAATATCTATTTGATCACTGATATCCAATTGGTTATAGATTGTTTGACCTTAATTACGATCATAATCTGTAAAATGGGATGGAGCTTTGGGCCAAGACGAAAAAATAAAATCATCCTCATCATATTGCACTTATTTGAACCGTCTTTGTATGAGGAATCATTAAATGCGCTGTGACATATACCGTGCAGTAAAATGGCAAAACAACTTTTAAACATCCTTACTGACAAACTATCAAATTGGTCGGTTTCATTGATTCTGAACTGTACAGAACAATCTCTATTGCCGTTCCTACTAGTATTATACTTTCCATATGTGCCGATGTCCAAAATGTTATCAAAAATGCAATCTCATATTGGTGCTTCTTCGCTACCATTCTTTCAAATGACTAATGCTTATACAGCACAGGGCTGCTGTCCTTGCTCCACACATTTTGCTACCCAATTTTCTCTACTCAGCAGATTTGAATGTACACGACGCTATCAGCCAATGAATGCCGCTGTTAATATTTTTCGATTAATTTTTCATAAACTTGGAAAAAATCTTCTTTAATTAAGATTGGGTTTTAGATATATACAGTTTAAGTCAAAGCAATATTATAGTCTTGCAAATGTTTAAAGCATCTTTGCAAACACACTTTATCAAGGTAATAAAAAACATGGACTAAACAGAAATTATTATCATATTCTATAACATCAGTTGTATGCACAAGTTGTACGCAGAAAATTGGGCCAAAAATTGTGTGTGTAAGTTGAGTTAAATTTTTAAACTTTGCATGTGCGAATGGTTTGAACAACATTAACATTTTTATCTATCAGGCACCAATTGCAACATTGGCAGCTGCATCATCATCAGGAGGATCTGCTGCTCCTGCACCGCCAGCTTGCCCCCCTCCACCTCCTGCACCCGTAGCTGGGGCACCGGCTCCCTCTTCTGATAAACCGGGAGCAGATGTGTCAGCTTTGCTCAATGATATTAACAAGGGATTATCTGTTACGTCTGGTAAGTTTTGTCGACAAGGTTGGCTAAATGCTAGCCATTGCTGCTCGCCGTCGAAATAAAATGGATTCCGTCCAAAGAAAATTTATCAAATATGTGAGATTTCATGGTAAATCAGATTTTTCATGTCAGCCTAGTCTGTTAGTTATATTGGTCCAGTTATAATCACTGATCAGTTATAATCACTGATCTTGACTTGGTATTGAATTAAGTGAACAGCATTTTTATTCATTGTTATGTTTATGCATGTTTTCTGCATTTTGTTAGACTTTGCATTCATAGTGTGTTTTGGTAACGATTGGAAACATTGAATATTTGTAGGACAATGTTACAGGTATGATAAGTACACAGTGCATGGTTTTGCAATTGTGAAATGTGAAAAATGCATTTATTGAATTTATCGAAATATTGAATGATTATCAGTCAACAATTAAGGTTAACTCTGTCAAGTATGAGCCACAGATTTAAATGCCAGACATGGTCTATCAGTATCTCGTACTGGGTCAAACTTATAGAAATTTTTTTCATTGTTCACATATTTGCATTGATTCACATTATGTATGTGTTAAATAGTGGTCTGTCTGGTCCAAAATTAGGCGTCACTAATTTTAGTAAAAAATCTCTGATCGCAATCCACATGTTTTTGCACTGTGAAATATTGGTAAATTTTCCTTCTGATTGTGATCAGATTTCTTGTAGATAGAGCCCAATCGATATATCGGTGAACTGATATATCAGCCTAATATTACTATTTACTGATATATCGGCAGATCAGAAAAGCGGTCGATAATATCGGCCAACCGAAATAACACTTATGGACATGCGCAATTCTGTCGAAATGTTTTGTTTTTTGTTCAAATGGCAAAATTGCGCAATATTTCTCGCATTCACATTGGGGTAATTTGTGGTAGATGTCATTTGTGCGAGAGGAAATTTTATTCCATCCACAAAAAATTGTCTTGTAACGCATAAAAAAGGTTAGAAATGTCATGTAAAATATCGCTATCGGTGGTCGAAAATGTCTAAATATCGATATCGGTTGCAAAAAAGCAATATCAGTCTGGCTGTACTTGCAAATAGTGATCGAGCCAATTTCCTAATTGAAGCAAAGACAGTCGAATATGAACGGAGCGAAAGATTTATACCAGTTGGTTGCCAGTATGGGTCACTTGATGAATCAAATTTTTAATGAGAAATATATACATATGTCTGAATTTCGGTGATATGAATTGAAACAGCCTGCTAATCTACGTATTACAGCTAACTTATCTATCAAATCATAACATTGCCTTGTTCACTAAGGTCTCAAGAAAGTTACTGATGATATGAAAACCCACAAGAACCCAAAACTTCGTTTGCAAACTGCTGTGCCGTACAAGGCACCATCTGCCGATAAGCCTAAGCCTGTATCCAAGCCTACTGCAGCACCTGTGAAGAAGACTCCAGTTCTGGCATTGAAGGGCAAGAAATGGATTGTGGTACGTTTAAGTTAATATTTTTGTTTTAATGTCACAGTTAGAGTTTGCTTTTTTGTTTTAAGATTTCAATTTGTTCGAGTTGAGATTTTGTTTTAATGTAACAGTTGGAGTTTGCTTTTTTTGGTTCAGGATTTCAATCGCTTTCGCTTGAAGCATGAGGCCAGACTGGGAGAATGACAGCTACTCTACTCAACACAAAGAAAATGGCTGCCATCAGAAGAAAATTTAGCAAATATGCATGAATGAATAATATATGTGTTTTATAATAAATCTTTTAGGTCTTTTAGTAGTCTGTTGGCAACCAAACTGCGGAAAAGGGTTTAATATGATCAATGTGTTGATGGTTTTAAAGATTTTTTTGTCCACCCGAAGAAATTGATAGTATCATATCAGACATCTGAAAAAAACGGGATTCTGTCACCTAGCATGAACTATATAAGACCCTCACATCGTCGTTGTGAATCATTAGTACCTCCCACCTAACAAAAACATGTGTACAGGAATGTTTTTAATTTTTTGTTACATTTATAGCAATATCAAGGTTTATCTGTCAAATTTCATTACAATGAGTTTTAGACTGACGCAAAATCCACATTGGCCGATACTGAACTAAAAAAATTAAATGTAGTACAAATTTACTAATGAGGTGGCAAGCATTCCCACAGCCTGCACGCCTATTATTGTCGTGCCAGATTTGTCATTTCCTTTTCATGATTATGACGTCATCTTATTTCCTGAGACATGATCCTTATCATACAGATACCCAATACATTATGATATATTCTAACATTATAAGACTGGCATAATGCCAGCTGCTCTTCTACTCAGACACCCGATGAAACTTAACAATGAGCAATATTTTTTGATACATCTTTGGGTAGAAGAAGTAAAATTTAGTCTAATTTTGAGTATCTTGAAGCAACCAAACTGTATGAAAAGATTCAAAATCATCAAAACTGCTATGAAATAGTTTCGAAGCTTTTTTGTCGATCCGAAGATGCTTTTGGCTTTTCCAGTAACTTTTTCAACAAAATCATGACTTATGTCCACTTTCACAACAATAGATTTCGCAAATCATCATTTTACTACGAAATCATGGAAAATATTTGATGAATATTGTATTAATTAATTTTGTGCATGATTTTAGAACACTCTAACCCTCCCGATAAGAATGTCTCTTGACGCTATGGCAAAAAGGAATGATGTCCAGTAAATATTCAATGTGTTGAACATGTCATCAATATTGAATATATTGGTTGTTAGTTGCCTGGGTTGTTATTTTTAACACAATCATTTCCCAGATAGTATTCTTTATTAAATACATATTATTAAATAAATCAGTATATGGCATAGTAACGCTTTGACATTTTGGAAAGAAGCTGCTGATATTCTGTCTGTTTTGCAGAAAATTCAAGATCTGTGGCATGTTTCATTGTTTTACTGCAAAATGAATCGATTACAGAGGAATAGAAAACGAAACTTTATTTTCAATCAGAATTCTTGAAAGCATAACTGTCGACTATATGGCTATGGACATCCCTTAGTTCAGCATTCCTAAGTTTTGACCTAATATTAGGGGTGGCCAAAATCAAATATCTTCTGGTTGCAGAATCGAATAATTTTTTTCGAATATTTGAATTAAAAGTCATATAATAAACAAGACAGCTTATAATTTGATTAGAACTTCACAATTATTTTTTGGAAATAATGAAATTATCCCTATTTTGACATCAAATTGTTGCAGAAACTAATATAGGACAAACACATCCATTCCATGCTCAGACAATGAATGCATTTATCAGGCTTTCGAGACATTCCAAATACTTCATGTTATAATGTAAACTTGAATCAATCGGCCAAAATCAATAATGATTCTATTTCCTGTCTCTATTGTGTGAACCCAAGTGACTTTTTGTCTATACCAAGAGGTTTTGTTTTCATTTGCATTTTTTCTATTTGTGCATAGATAATGCTCGACTTGGCTGTCATTTTTGTAATTTTTATCGAATTATATACTAATCATTCTTTGGCCATTATTTATTTGTAAATTGGAAACTGTTCATGCATGATCAGTGTATATGTTTTTTTCTATTTAGGTATAATTGTAGTTATGTTCAACAATTAAAATTTCTTAACATTAATTATTTTCTTATATCTTTCTGCAGTCTAACCCAATCGAAAAAATTTTGTCAAATCTTGTTTTGTTAAGTATCCATCTGTGACGAATACTTTGCAAAATAGAATTGGTTCGTTGATTGGTTAATCCATCTAAGTTTCTCAGATCATGAGTGAATGAAAGAAAAGAAGTGGTGCAATGTTTTGCAATTTTCTTGGCAGATACTACTGAATAACATTTTAGTTCTGTATGGAATAATTTCCACCTATGGCTCACTTACTGGTTGTCACTTTGTGTAACACTTTCTTCCCGAATGAACAAAAAATGGATTTTTTTAATCGTGATTCTAGAATGGATGCAAAATTTTATGTTTATGCATTAAAGAATATGAAAGATGTTGAGTAAAATAAAAATCACGAAAATATGACTCTGCAAAAAATTCAACAGCCTATAAAATGCAACCCGCTCAACTTTAAAAGCCATAATACACGTGAAGTGGTCTTGCTGCTGTGTTGCATTACGTTTCGGGTAATAAAATAAAAACGACAATACAAGCCTTCGTTGCTTTACATTAATAGTGTTCACATGCGTACAAAGCATAAACGCAAAAAAAGAAACAAGCACTTTGCATTAGCTTTCATAGCAAATTGTTCTTTTCATAGGAAAACAAAACAGAAAAATGCAGCCTATGCAAACGTTGCGACCTCAACATTTTTCGAAATGTATTGACAAACTCTATCAGCCTAACAATTTTGAAGTAAATCTGAGACGGGGTGTGTAACTTTTGGTTTGAATAAAAGGAATGCCTCGTACTTAATATTCATATATGAACATCTTTAATTTTAAGGAAAATTCAGATAACGCAAGTGTTCTCATGGGTCCACGCAGCTCACATGTTTGTTACGACACTTGGCTTTTTTTATTGTTTCAACGTATTCTTTTTCTCATGTACAATTCCTCCAGTGGAGTCCAGTTTCTTTTTCGCTTGCGTTTTAACTTATAGTGTGTGTGTGTTTGGAGCCCCTTTATTTATTTATTTTTTCTTGTGGTGGCGGGGGTCTCGTATGTTGTGTTTGGTCGAATTTAGTAATATATATATATTTTTTTTTTTGAGGTAAGCAAGCGCGCGTTACTTTCTTCGAATGTTTCTTTGAAACTTCTTCCATGGCAGGTTTTTAAACTTTCTTTTCTGTCATGTTATATCTTTACCCGTAGCGCCTTTTGTGTCGACAGAGGTTTCGAAATAAACTATGTCTATGTTGCTTAGCGTTTCAGTAAAATATTTTTCAGTCTGTTATTGTATAATTCACTGTCTGCTATGGTTTCGGTGGCTTCACCACAGTTTCCATTCTAAATGGAAGATTTATCTTGTAGACTCTTTGTTATAAAACTTTAATAAGGTACAATGACAGTATGTTTGCTTGGCAAACTTATTTCGTATGTTCATGTTTATATTGCAAAATGACAAGTTCTACAACCCCCCATGTGTGTCTCAAAACTCTTGAGTGTTCTTTTTGGAACGGTCAAAATGTATTTCTTTTACAGGCATGCTTTTAATGTTTTTCAAGGCATTCAAAAATAGGGCTGTCTTCCAGGACATTCGTCTAACTTAGGTGACCTATACCCAACTATAAATTTTACTTTGTCGAGCATGAGCCACAGATGGACTGTGTCTCGTCGACGCGATCCATCAGTGAGGCATACTTAACAAAAGATGTTTTGATAGAATTTATCCGATCCATCATAGACACAAACATACAAAAGATATTTCAACCAAATTTTTTTGACTGGAGGTCACTGACTTGAGCATTTCCTAAACATATTTCCTATGTACTTTTTACTGCATTCTACTGTACTGATTTGCTTACTTATAGAATATTTCCTACTCGTGCTAAGGTATGGTGGCCCGTTCTAGGTTCTGCTTTACTCTTCCTAAGAGTAAATTTTTCCGAATATGAATGAAAAATCACCTGATTTTGATGTAAATTCCAATATTTGTTTTATATTTTTCTCTTCTAGGAACATCACTCTGGAAGAAAAGATCTGGTGATCGATGATGCATTGATGAAGCACACTGTTTATGTTTTTAAATGTGATAATTGTACTCTGCAAATCAAAAGTAAAGTTAACCAGATTATCCTAGGTGAGCTAAACTGGCATAATTTGAATTGGACGGTTTCGCTATACATTGCAACATTATATAGAACTCAGTAGTGGGATGGAAATCGTGAAGAAAACAGCAGAAAATTCGAATTAGACTAGACGTAGACCAGTGGTTCTCAACCTTTTTCATTTTTGTGGCCCATTCTCGTTGCACGAAAATTCTGTGGCCCAATAAATTTTTATGAAAGCAAGAACCTATAAAATAAGTTTAAAACAAAAAACAGCGAAACACATTTCAAAACAGATTATTTATTCAACCGGTCGCATTCGCAAACCTATGTGCACCAGGAATAACACTATGTTCCAATCAAATCAAAAAAATCTCAAATCCTTCCCAAGCTATCATTCCTTTGAAATTGAGTATAGTTGCACAAATGAAACTAAATTCTTCCATAAATCTAGCTTTTTTTAATTGGTCTGTGGCTCACTTCAAAAAATGTTTCCATGGCCCACCTGTTGAGAACCTCTGACATGGACAATGTGATTTGAAGAATTTTGTCAAACATGTTGTGATATTCATTTCAAGAATTTATTCACTGTTGTTGGAACATATCCATTTATTAAATTTATTTTAATTTTTATGTAGAACTAGATTTGGAAAAATTTGATTCGAAATGGCCCGTTACCCATTTTTTTTTTGTTGTAAACAGACAACTGCAAGAAGGTTGGTGTTGTGTTTGATACAATTGTCTCAAGTTTGGAATTTGTCAATTGCCAAAGTGTCCAAGCACAGGTAAGGTTCATTTTTGTAATTGTTATCAGAAGGCTTGTGCTGTTTTTTGTTAACTCCTTGGTGCTGATTCTATCACAATAGCTTATGTTTGGTGTACAATGATATATGTTTTTAGCTTGAAGAAGCTGAGAATACGGTTTAACCTTATTATTAAAGCGTTCGTGTAGACACCATTTCCAAGTCTGAAATTAAGTTTTTTGCCTAGCCAATTGCAGATTTCTTCTGTGCATGGGCATAACAGTGGAGGTTACATGAACTGGTGAAGTATCCAGCAATTTTAGTGGTCGCAATAGCCTGGTGGTTAAACATATTGGCATCGCATGTTTAAGTTCTTGGGTTCGAGTCCCGGCAAGTTCGGCTTGTTAATTCATGACCACCACTCAACCCAGGGCGTAATAACTTGGATAGGCTAAGCCCAACAGGAAAAGATAATACCTTTCCACCAATTCTAACCATCCCCGTCTATAAGTGGCTACTGGTACAGGGCCTTGGCCAGGCGATCCACTCCAAATAGTGACTATAGAAAAAAAAATTAGTTTGCTCATATTCAGCCCACACAAGGACTGGCTGGGCTAATCTGCACTGATGACTCAGAACAAGGAGAGGAAACACTGTTATTTCAGTTACCACTGTTGTTTTTCAGAAATCCTAACAGAATCCTATACTTCCTTGTTTTCACAATGAATTTCTTGACATAGAACCCTGCAAGTTCTTGTTTTTACTTGTAAATTTTATAAAATGAGCAAAAATCACAAGAGCTAAGGAACAAGCGTTTTAAAGTGCTTTTTTTTAAATCGAAACACCAGTCCATTATAGCGGCGAGGCTTGAGATGATGAAGCAACAAATTAACATTTATATAGTTGTATCATTAAATCTATTGCAGATTTTTGGTTTTCACAGTATCAAGTTCTCAATATAAAACCAATATAATCAAAGAGAGATTCTCGATTTGTGAGTAAAAAGATTTCAGCTGCCTATTTTCAAATTTATCTTATTTCTCAATAGCTGAATTCGTTTTGAAATAAAATGAAAATTCTCTTATGGTGAAGTCATATTTTCATATTTCCTTTCCTTCCAAGGAAGTGAAAATCATTTCTTTTTGTTCAGGTCACCGGATCTCTACCTACCTGTTCTATTGAAAAGACTGACGGATGTCAATTGTACTTGAATGAGAATTCAATCGATTGCCAGATTTTCACTGCTAAATCTTCTGAGATGAACATCTCTATTCCCAAGGATGGCGACTACGTAAGCATTTCCGCTCTCTAAATGCAGGCTTTACAATTGAGAGAGAGAGAGAGAGGATTTCATTTTTATTTTGCAAGACAAGAAAGCTAAGAATACGGCTTGAAAATATGGTGAACAGCAACCTCTCGTGCAGATGACAGTTACTCGTAGGGGAGGAGGGTATTGCCTATCATTTACAGATTTTTTTCTGTGCACGGACATGGTGGGTTGAGGAAGCAGTAACCATCGGTTACGTGAACCGGGACGTTAGCGATGTGTAGCTCGAAGCGTTTCACTGCTTCCTTTACCAACTGAGCTACCACACCTACTACATGCACCAAATTATCCTAATGTTATGTGATTTATTGTAATGATGTTCCCCGCATGTTGTATGAGATTACGAGGGAATAAAGGAGAGGAAATGTACTTTCCTGGGCAATCACCAGTCATTGTTGATGCACCATACTTTATCATAGCGGTGCAGTTTCTGGTACTACATTTCGTGGTTGTTGCCTTGAGTGACTGTTATTTAATTTCTTTCAGTCACTGTTCAGGGGTGCAAATAACTCTGAGAGTATTACTCTCGCCTGTACTCGCGTCAAGGCATTTACGAGAGTATTCAACGTGAAAATAGCAAATTTTGAACAAAATTTGGAGTTTTTCATCTTTAAAATGTATAAATTATCCAACATACTTGACAGCTTCTGATGACGGAAAATCAACATAAAGTCCTTAATATTGAATTGACATCTAAGTGTTTTTTACAAAATTGTCATGATTCATTGCATTAAAAAAAGTGAGAGTACAGCACACTCCCATACGTAAATCCTTACTGCTGCTTCTGGCCTTGCTCGGAATGGGCAATATTAAAGTAAAAGGTAGGCATGGGACAGTCTGACAAGGATTGGATTCCAGCTCATGTCGATACAGGTTATAGTTGAGATTCGGATCTATTCCAGCTTAATCAGACCAGGAAAACAGAAATTTTAGTCCAGATTGTGTTTGCTACAACTTAAGCTATGGAAGTACATGTCGGTTTGAAAAAATCTTGTTTGCTTTTTTATTTTGGTTAACGAAAACAAAGTTCTCAACATAGCAGAGTTATAAATATAGTAGTTTTTTGCTCAGCGTTGCCACACCAAATCAGAAATTTTATTTTGTCAAACATGATCTGCTGATGGACCGACAGTGTCTTGGCAGCGTGGCCTGCCAATTATGGGCTGTTGATGGAACGCACCTTCGCGGTGCGTTCCATCAACACCCCATATTTAGCTAAAAAAGCCAATTATGAATTTTTTTCAATATCGCCAACCAGAATGACTGTCAATGCTTAACAAACTATTTCTGACTGGGGAGTCGTCAGAACAAAAATTACCAAATGAACAATATTTCCTAATCTCCTGCTACAAGAATATCTTTTCAAGTGTCTGGCAGTAACGGGACTTTAGGCAAAGTTTAACAATCACCATTACTGCTTTGAAATAGCAGTGTTGAGGGGTCTGAAACCTTTTCGTCCATCCAAGAAAATGGTATGAACTTTTTGGACACTCAGAAAAAAGGATTCTGTTCAAGTCAAATCAAATAAGCGAATGCATTTTTTTTCAATTCAGGTCGAATATCCAATCGTGGAACAGTTCAGAACAACATGGAATGGAAAAACGTTTGTAACTGAACCAAGCGAAATTGTTGAATAAGTTTCAATACAAAGGGGCCTGCAGGATACTGAGAGACTTTAATTCAGGTACAACTGCGAACGACGACGAATATTTAATGAAAATATCTTAAAATTCAAGCTACAATGTTGGAAGATGATATAATTGCTCAGTAATAACAATTTATAGATCTCGCCAAAATATTCAATTTAACCCATTTTTTTTTAATTTAAATCATTCAATTCGAAATCAAATGAATTAAATATGTACCTATTTTTCAAAATATAAATGTATTTGACAATTTTTTCATCATCCAACTCTGAAATCACAAGATATTTAATTTTGACAATTCATTAAATTCGATGACAAATTTCCAGTGTTCAACTAAATTGATAAATATTGTACTTGTTGTTATTCTACATTTGATTTAATCTAAAATAATCCAGCCATATAGATAAAGCTAATATCGACATTTCACAACTGTTACTAAACAATTTCAATTTCACTTAATTGTTTACAAGCAAAGCTTACGGTCGGCCTAGTAAACTTAAAATCGTTAATGTTTATTGAAGTTCAGTCTAGAGGTTATCAGAGTGTGCCCCTCTTTGTATTTTACGTTTATTCATTACAAAAAACAATCCTATTCTAGTTATAATTGAAGATCATTATTGATTGGCCGATCCTAAGGGTCAAAGGTCATTTTTGTAATATTATGATGTGTGAATGCCCTTTATATATATACATGTACTTATGCAGAATGGACGATCACTTCGCAAATAGTATATCAATGCTGAAATTTCAAGTCCTTGTATCTGGTTATATCTCTGTAATTATTCTATTTACGGTAAGTTTGAACTATGTTTGAATGAAGCATATCACAAATTTATATTTTTGCGGAATGAGAAGATATGTTTGTAATAACCCAAATAATCATGTCAAGTTGAATCACAAATCCACAGTTACAAGGTCCTGAATTTTCACCCTTGATATAGTTCTTAGTGACCTGTATTATTACCCAGTTCATTTTGAAATAATTTTTCATTTCTTGCTCTGCTTTTCGATGGCAGTGTTTTTACTAGACTTCCAAAGTAAACGGCTCGAAATTATCTTAAAACTGTGTTGTTTGATACATGTTATAAATTTAGTTGATAGAACACTAGCCATATTGACAATGAAAATTCACTTTCCGAATATCAGAGTCCACCACTATATGTGTATGACCGTCTTAGAATGCAGTTACTGTATGATTCTACAATTTGTCGTAGCCTTATTGATAAATAAATTTGCTATTCATGCTACGAAGTAGTGAAGGTAAAAACACTGCCACAAGAGTTAATTTAAAATTTTTGTACCCATGAACAATCAAGCCTTTGTTATTATTAATATTATGTATCGCTTGTAATATCGTCGTATCAGTGCCTTAGCTTGGAAAAAGACTTAAATTAGACAGTAAATTTTCTTTATTTTGCATTGTGACAAATGATTCGTTTGCTGCCTAAAACCATATTAAACTACTTTCACCTTGTGCAGTCTCTTCAAAAGCTGGTAGTTATTACCTTTTTAAAAAGTTTCGTTTTTTCGAGAATACACCACACATGGACCATGCCTCCCCGATGTGCCGTCCATCCGTGGTTAGCGCTCAGGAAATGGAAAGATAAACAGTTTTTCTGATTGATTAAATACTGTTTCAACACTAGATTTGAAGCGTTTATATTTAGCCTATTGAAATTGTTGTGTTGCTGTAATTTGGTTTGAAATGATTTTGAATTTATTATAAACTGCACTGATGTAACTATAAATAAATGATGAATCTTACACTTGTTATTTCGATTTCAGCATAAGTTTACATTTTTCATTAGTTGCAATCTTAGCGAAGTTGGAATTAGCACCCAAAAGAGCCAAGGTTTGGGGAGGCAACTAAAGCGCTACCCGATCAAAAATTTTGTTTTGTCAAGCACATGTACCACAAAGTCCAGACGAAATAAAATACAACAAAGTAGTAAGGTTATGTCCTAGCATTTGATTGGGACTGCTTGATTATCCTGGACTGAGCGGTGGGCCTTGAATTAAGTTTGAACATGGCATTACAAGTTGCTTCAGTGTTTCCCGGCCCTCTGATCCCACTAGACTCAATAGCATGGTCCACCAAATCGTATGCCATTTTTGGCAGTGAAAATAGATTCAGATTGATAAGCTACTGAAAGATATTTAGAATTCATCCACAAAATACACCATTCGCCACTCTCATATTTAAGCCATTGCCTCTCAAGCAAATCAGTTCAAACTAAAAAAGAGAGATTATGATCTATTGCTCTATCAAATATTGGGAGTTTGATTGCAATCTAAAAACTGTCACTTTCAGAATTCCAAATAGATTCTGAACATTTCAAGCAAACATTTTAAAATTATTTAGCTATTTAAGCATTTTTTTACGATAGCTTGTGCCATCTATATTGTTCTCAGTCGTAAAATTGATACAAAGATATTTTATGTTCGCTCAAATTTAATCTGTTCTGTTTGATCTGTTTTTTAAACAGATATGGTATTTTAGACAGTAGGGGCATGAAATCGATGAGATTTCATCCGAAATTAACGGATTCAAAGAAAAATATTTGAAACTTACACTCCTACTCGCAACCGACATGGCCGCTCTTGAAATTATTAATAAATTTTTGACTGATCAGCACTTATCACTGTTCCTCCTGCTACAAATGCATCTTAGAACGAATTTTTTCAAATAAAATCATTTTTCACATAAATTTGATTCCCTATCAGGAATCGATGGCCGGCCATTCTTGAAACTATTATTAAATTTTTCACCCGAGCAGTGCCCTTCACTGTTCCTTCTGCTACAAATGCATGTTCATGAATTTTTTGACATCCTAAGAATATATTTCTCCCATTTCGCCCAATCATAATAAACTTGGGAAATCATTATGTTTATTAACAAATGAAATGCAACTAACTGTGGCAATGAAATAGGAATGTACAAAGTAGCATTTGGCAAGGCAAAACAAGGAATTCAAAAAAGGAAATTTTGTCGAATGCATAATAGATTTCCATGGTCCATATCGCATGATTGAAAACAGGAAATAACACTAAGGCAAGTGTGGCTTCATTTTGATACTAAAAATTATTGCATCTTGTTTTCACCATCACTGAATATTTGTGTTTACTGCTGTTAAAATTATCTGAGAAAAATGGTGCGCACTCAAAAAACACTTGAAAGAGTAATAAACTCCTGAAATACTATGATGAATACAATACCTCTTAGCAAGAGAGAGCATGTTAAACAAATGCTTAGCAGAGTTGATCGGCAGAGTTCAAGTTCACAGGCTTGAAGGAGAAAAAAGCTTTACAAACATTGTCGAGCATGAGACACGGATGAACAGGGCCTTATCAGCATGATCCAAACATGACCCATACTTAACAAAGCATAACATTTTATCCAATAAAAAGTAACTTTACAACGGGGAAATTCCAGACTATCGAGTTCAACATTACGAAACATTCGGGAATGTTTCCTAATGTTCCAAAGTTGTAGAATATAAAGCACGCATGGATATCGGGCAAGGGCTAACAATATGTCCACACAATGATGAAAAAAATGAACATCCCCCCCCATGATTTGGTTGCAATCTCACGCCTGATCCATTTCCTTCCTCATTTCCATGTCAGCTTTCTTTAACTTCAGCCAGTTCGAGAAAAGCTGAACTCGTAATTTTGACCAGACGACAACATCGTGTTGAGCTAGAATCTGGGCTGCAGCTTGAGCAGCCATCTCTGGATCAAGGATTGTTGCACAGCCAAGACCTATGAAATTTAAAACAAACTTATATTTCTAATTTATATCAAGAGAAGGAACTGATAAATATACATCTTTTAAAAAAGTTTCATATCCGTTTTATATAGTTAATCTTAGAATTAGACAGATACCGCTCCTTGCATTTAATTATTACAGCGGTTCAGTTCTTTTTTCTGAGGTTTCAGACTAGGGAGTATTGTTGCAGGTACTACAATTTTCAGTAGTTGCACTATATCATTTTTCTTTTATTTATAGCCACCTCTTAGAGTGGATCACCCTGTCCAAGGCCTTGTCACAGCGGACACTTATAGACGAACGGGGTTACAATTTCTGGAAAGATATGATCGTTTCCTGTTCGGCTTAGCCTACCCAAGTTATTACATCCTGGGTTAAGTGGTGGGCCGGGATGAGCGAGCCGGACTTGAACGAGAGATCTTCAACCTGCATACCTGCATGTTTAACCGCTAGGCCATCGCGCCCACAGAAGTGGCTGTTAGTTGATTCTTTTCAGGTACTGCTTCAAATCTTGCTCAGTGAATTTAAGGACTAATCAAAATTCTACAGGAAGCTAAAAAAATTGATCAATTAACTTGAAAACACAGCAACCCACCTGAAGGCAGCCTGAGTGAAGACCAGATATCAGAAGTCGCCCATTGTGCAGAAACAGGTGGACAATTGATCACAGGAAGGCAGCTATTTCCAGCCATAACCGGTCCTAACCCGTTACTTCGTCCTGCAACAGCTATAATCACCGATGGGATGTGTAAAGACTCCCCTTCTATCTTCGATAATATTTTGAGTGTCTCCTCTGTTCCTTTGTGTGCCGAAGTCACTCGTAAACTACATTTCACAGCTAGTTTATCACAGTAATTTTTTATCTTTTCACAGTGTGCTTTGTCAGATGCCGATCCCATTAATACAACAACCTGACCTGTTTGGAAGATAAATGACTGGGATATTTAATATGGCGGAGCACGACCCCCGTACAGATACAAGTTCCAAGTCTGGGTGAAAGTTTTTGCTTGTGCAGACTGGGGTTGGGTAAACAGCCATGCGTAAGCAATTCTATCACAAATACCTCCCCCCCCCACACATAATCTTGACCCATCACATTGTTGAGTGAACAGCCATGCATCAGCAATTCTTTCGCATATAACCCCCCCCCCCCCACATAATCTTAACCCAGCGCATATTTGTTAAAAGATTTATAATTTTTAAATCAACTGTGAAGTTGGGTTAATTCCATACTTCAAACTGATGGTCAATGTGGACATCTTTTAAAACATGGTATTACGTTTTGAGGCGATTATTCCTTCTCAAGCATACTTATTGCACTAGGATTTGATGACTAAGACTCGTTCAATAATCACTCAGGTATGTCATGAATTGAATTAACACATACCGCCACTTGACACATATACAAATGGTCATAAGACTACTTTAGTTATTAAGTGGGTCAGCCAGGAAACAATATGATAGATTTGGGAAAATGTTGGCACTTAATCTGCTAAACAAGCACTATAAAAATTATTTACAATAGAGACAAGTTGGTAGCATATGCTCCAAAGAATATAAAATTCAGAAAATGAACAAAATAATGATCAAGTCTTGATTCTAATGGAATAACAGTGTCAAACGACTTTTAATCTAATCTCAAATTGGCCGAATACTGATTTATAGGAACAATTGAAATTAACCAAAGTTTGGAAGATATCTAAAACCCCCTTTGCAAAACAAAAACAAATATCTGGCCCAATACGTTTCTTATACAACCCCTTGCAGTTTTTAATTTTATTCCTCTTAGCAATTCTTTTTGTATTGTTGCTATTTTTGATCAGCAAACGATCACTTATCAAAACTCGTCGATTCCAATCTGACCCGCTCCCAAACACGGAGATTTATGATCATGCTCAAATGCTCATCATAGTAGAATTGCAATCACAAACCTTGGGACATTTTAGCCGACTTCCTGAAATCATCAGCCATCTCATGACAAGTATCAGCAACCCAAGTAAAGTTTTGTTTCAAGTTTTGCATTTCTACGTCAGTGATTTCAGTTCCCCGGAGATTGCGGTAGACCTGAACAATAAAGTTAGCGTAATAAGTCAATCACATACAAGAAAAGAAATGCATTTTTATAATTTATGATTAAAAATAGACGCGCAGAACAGGCGCTGGAATTCTCCTAGCTTATTTCCTGCGCAGTGAGATTTCCTAAAAGAGGTCTTCACTCTCATCAAGGTAATTTTCACCTGGGCTTGTTCTAATGTAAAAGCTAAGGGCTTGTCAACAACACTAATCCAGCTTGCCTATAACTACCGATCTATATAAGGCCTTGCATGGGGTGATCAACTCAGTGGTTGAAAAGCAAAGACAACACTTTTCCCAAGGATATTAAATTTTGAATATATAGGGTTTAAAGATATTTAAACAATATATCATTGACGATAAAAATAATTTATTTTTATTTACAAATCTGGCTGATAATACCAGAATATATTCTTCGATTTCACAATTGTAGAACTTTCCCTATTTAATTTAAAAGGTGGTGTCAATTGCGTCAATTTCAAAACGTCAAAGTGGTTCATATATATATTCTTCCACGCAAAAGCAGAATCCTCCAATTCTTAGTATCTTCTTGATACGTCATTAACTCACCTGTTTATCCATCATCAATCGCTTATCACCATTCTGCCAAATTCTCCAGGAATCATTATCAATGACATCAGCAAGTATAATCTCATTCGTATCCGAACAAACCCCAAACTCTATCTTCATATCTATCAAGCTGACATTCTAAAAAAAACAAAAAATTTGTGTCAATTCCAAAAACTATGTAACTTTTAATCGGGCGAGTGACATCCAAAGATAATGATATAATATCAGAGATAATTTGCCAGGAAGGTAATAATACAAGACACATCTCTAATATGTGAGATAAGATTTCGTTTTTTATTTTTTTTTGCAAGAGAACAAAGTCGATAATACAGCTTAATAATATGGTGAATCACATCTTCTCATGCAGTGCACTGTCCAACAATCCCCTTGTATTAAATATAGAGACAGATTTATAAAATTGTAAAGTTATGAAACCCTATTATTGTATTTTACCTTAGTTTGCCAGCATCTTTCCAAAACTTCAAAAATGACGAGAGTCATTTTCTCCATCTTATCAATCTCATCTGCTGTTATTTCAAGATTTCCACATTTCAGCTTCGATTCTTCAAGCATCTGGAAATAAATACCATTTAATTAAGGAGTACATATAAAATTAACTGTGTGATAAGAAAGTGAAGGTCTGAATTCTAAAGTTTTTTTTTCTGAATCAAAGTATAAAGACCAACTTCCAACATAATATTTAATTGTATACTATATAGTCTCAATAAAAAATATAACTTCCATGCTGAAAGGCTAGCATGATACATGCTTTTGTTGGTTGGAAACCTATAAATTGGTTGAAATCTAGGAGATTTTAAGAACAATTCTAATAAAAACAAAACCAACAAGAGTGTTAAGGTCTAAACGGCTGATATTTAAATTCATAAAATCACCTCTCTGGACCATTGAGGATCATCTTTTGCATCGTCTTTATAAAATATCTCGAGTTTCGGCGGGCTGAACCTATACCCTTCTTTAACACCTTCATTTCTACGGAGGAAGGATCCTGTGGCAACTCGTCTTGTCACCCATTCAATTGGAATCATGTCACAGCGATGTGCGAGGAATGATGAGTCATCAATCTGCGAAAGAAAACATATGCTGGTTAAGTTGCTACCAAATTAATAAAATTTTACAGTTTCAGTACCTATCTAATATATTTTTCATTGGATATTTAGAACAATGGCCATTGTGATCTAGGGGTAGACCCATTGTTAAAAAAGATCGAAGATAAAAATTATCGACCTTTTGTATTAGGGACGTCTTTATTCCAGCATTCTCCAGAATACTGAAAGTTGCAGAAGTAGTCTTTGTTGATATTCTTGCTTTCCCTTCTAATGTATTTTTCATGACACCATTGTATGCTGTGATTGAATCCTGAAAAAGAAGTTTTGAAGGTGATATTAAATGGAATGAAAGGAATGTAAGAGTAGGGCTGTCCAAAACATTCGATTCGTTCGCAAATATTCGAATAATAAATTATCCGATTCAATTTTTACAACTATTAAAAATTAACAAAATGATCATTTCGATTTTTATTAAATAAGTGGGACTTTTCACTCAAATTTAAGCTGTTAGAACGATGTTTATTGTGTGACGTCTGATTTGAATATTCGATTCAGAAAATTTATCCGATTCGATTCTGGAACGAAAAGATATTCGATTTTGTCCTCCCCCAGTTAAGAGTTGTAAAATTTGAAATATTTTTACAACATAATTTGCTTAGGAGATAAGATCTTGTTTTAGCACTTCAATCCACTATTTTTTCATGGGGGAAGTTATTTGGAGGGTTCACAGCTCCTATAAGTTACCGTACTCTACTAAACCAGGTTGAAACAAACAGTCGACTGGTAAAATTTCGCTAGTTGGAAACATATGCATCAACAGGCCGGGTCTATCTCGAAAATTCATTCATTCAGTAAATTCATGACCTCCACTGAACCTGGAGTGTAACATTAATATTAAATGACCTGAGTAAGCTCGCCTAAGACGAAAATACCATTTTTTTTCTAATATCCTGTTCGCTTATAGGTGGCCGCTTGTACAGGGAGGTCCACTCAAATGAGTGGCTATATGTATAGTAAAGAAAATTCGACTCAATATATGCTTTACAATATAAAAAGAAATTTGACTGTTACAATTATTTGAAAAATTTACCTTGGAACATATCAAACACTTTCCAGGAGCTTTGGGCAATTCATAAACGATCTTGGTTTTTCCCTCGATAATTATGGGGCCTTTCTCTAAATCAACATCTGGTAATTCGGCCTTTTTCATCATTTTAATAGCAGGCTCCTCCATAGTATCTTTTACAGCAGTTGTTATAGCTCTTGGCATATTTCAATTCACGAATCTTTAGCAGATTCGTAACAACAGAAAACGGAATAAGCACACAATAAAAAGGTAAACAAAGCGACACGCGGCGAAACAGCAATCGAACGGACCGAGCGCAAAGCAAAAGTGATTCGTAAAACACGTGTTTTCGTGGTTTTGTTCTGAAGAGTGTTGCAATTTGCGCGAAAAAGCCTGTTCAATTTATATAAGCCTATACCTATATATAGATCTTTTGTAAAACATCATACGAATATATAATATTTTTATGTGTTTTAAGACATATAAAAAGTTTAATCTGTAGCGGAAATTGTTTTGTCATTTTCGCGAAAACTTCTACCAATTTTCGTTGTTCGTTTTCATTTGCGGGAATAACAAAACCTTTCTCATTTAATGCACCGACATTGCTTCATCCAATCAGCTGCTTCCTCTGAGTTGTTTTCTTTTCACCGGCGCAGTTTTGCGGCACGTCGGCATTGTCGGGTCGTGCGGGTTTCTGTACACGGTAAAAGGAGAATTTATGCAGCAGGCGATAAGCTGTAAGTACCATTTTTATGGCGTCTTTTGGATAGTTGAAGATTTTTTTTGTGGGTGAGAAGGATTACAAACGGTTACACTGTACAGGTGATTTAAAATATGAATTCGCTTTTTAAATCTCCGATCGCCTGATCGTATTTTGGATGAAAGTGGCCTGGTGGCAACCTGACAAATGGGGGAAATTTGAATTGAGAAGTGAGCCCTATATTTTTCAATTCTGTAACTGTAAAAATAAACTAGCATAAAACGTATTTATAATACTAATTTTTTAACATGATTTCAGCATTTCTGCAACCAAATTATGATTTAAATATACATGGGCTTGTAAATGTGCAATAGGCTGGTAATCTAATCCTGAATATGTGCAAAAATTGATAATATGTTTGAAAAATATTTAAAAGTATATGTATAATAAACTTAAAGGGAGTCTAAACTGCTAAGCAACTAGTTTAGTCTTTTATATGCGAATGGAATACTTTGTGAAAAGTTTTGTGAAATTTGATGGATTCATCTAATCTTATGAATTGCAAGCCTGTTCATGCCAGATTAAAATAATATAAAATTATATCAATATTACTGTGAAATGATATAAATCCACCAAGAACATTTATGAGGACCCCACTTATTCAAAATTTAATCAATTGGCATAAATATTTGATGTATATAATTTAAATAATGATTTTGTTATTTGGTGCCATTAAACAAAGGCCTTTAGTGAAAATCTCTTCAAATAAGGTATTATTACACGTATATTTTGAGATGTTTTGATACCGGTTTTATACTAAAAAACTGGCCATTCATTAAACAGTGCATTCTTTCATTGTACAGTGTAATAGAATCAGATTCAAGTATATATGATTTGATTCTAAAATAAGTGCATCTCTTAATTAACAACTATTCTGGAACAGCGGAAGCAGATCATCGTTCTAACCAGCTTGGGATACTATGCCATATTTCTGCAGCTATGGTGCCCCCTGGTTAGGATGAGAATATTCTGCTAATTTAATTTTGATGACATTCGGGAATATGGCACTAGTACTAAACTCCACTGGACCCGGTTATTCTAGATTGAATTTCGAATTAGCGATTCCTAATATGATAATATTTTTAGGTACAATACTACAGCAGTATAGTTTATGGGTCTATGTAAAGTAGGTAATTCATTTATTGCAAAGAAATGATATTTTGAATTACTGGTATAAGTTAAAACTAAAAAATCAACAATGTCCATGCAAATGGAAGTAGGACATGAATCGACAGGATACGGAGATGTTATAGGTTCCACTATACCCACCTCTTTAAGCTTGAATGGAAATAATACTGGATTAAATTGTGGGTTTATTCCAGAAAGCAAATCATTTGAGAATGGAATTACTTCTTCGCCAGATACTTCAGGTTTGAACCATATTTACTTTTGAATGTACTAAGCACCATCTGAAGGGGAACCATCTTAAGTAGCATTTTTATTTTTTGATTTGTCTTTCTTTTGACAATTCTTTTGTAGTACTATGTATTTTGTTCTACTTGTAATTGTAACTTTTCCTATTTCTATTCAAGTGTCAAGTTAGTAGCTGACATCCTACAACTCCGATCAATTATCCCATTTGAGGCTTATGCTTGTTACACCATTGGGGGTCTGGTGTGGTTTAGTACCATGTTTGTGAATGTTATAATAATAATTTGAAAGTCGCTGAATATTTTTGTTCTAACTAAAAGATACCAATGCTGCCAAAAGATGGCATTTCTTCTCTGATTTAGTTAAGTCGTTTCCAACATTGGAAATCTCAATGATAGTTGAAAATAATGCACTGTTAACTTTGTAACTATAACTTCAAATCTTGGTGAAGCATTTTGCCGTTGACATTCATTCTTGAAACAATTATAATTCTCCTTCAGGTGCTTCTACTCCTTTGAACGAAAGTTTAGTAGAAAATGGGTTTTCATCATGTGATGAAGGTCCAGATGAAGATGAAGAAAAAATAGACGGCTTCGTTAAAAAATACGTCGGTTGTCTCTTCGATCCGGAATGCGATATAAGCTATGAAGACAAAGCTAAATTTGGGGAATTAATGAAAGATGCTGGGGCGAGAATGAGCTTTGCAAAATATATAGATGCTTATCGTAACCAGATGAAGTGTGTAAACGAAAGCACATTTTACAAACTTTTGCACAGTTTTGCATTGGTGCTCTTCGAGTGTGGTGAGGCTGATGATTATATGCCTGGGAAATCACTCATGAATATGGCATTCACTTACTATTACATCCCTGATCAGAGGCAAGTGTCTACAGATGCTTTGAGCTCACAAGAAAGTGTTTCCTCCGCTTCTACAACGAGTAGCGGGGATAGTCGCTTCGAAAAGAGATCAAAATCAGATAGCGATGGCGTCCAAGGTACGAAAAAGAAAACATTAATGCAACGAATTAGGAAAGAGGTCGAAGCTTGTAAGCAGGTTTTCCAAGATACACCGTCTTTTCAAGAGTTGAAGCAAGGTTTTTGGAGACGTCCAAAACATGAAGGAGAGAACAACGATGAGCCAAAATTCTCTCGATCTGTTAGTTGTGGTTCAGCGACCTCTCATCCTGATATGTACAGCCCTGCAGTTAAAAACTTTTTATACGAACATTTAAAAAATCAAGTGATTTGGAAGTCATTACGGTTTTGGAATGCAGCTTTTTTCTCCGCTGTTCATGCCGAGCGCAAGCGCCGTTGTATTCAGAAAGAGTGGACCGCACTTTCAGCAGACGAACAAGACAGCACCAATGAGTCAGTCGTAAACATAACTTTCGGACAACTGGGAACTTTTATAAATAACATGAAATGTCTCGGACTTGATAATAAAACATGCTTTGAATTTCTGCGAAAACAAAGTGTGATTGGAGGTATTGAGGAAGGTGGACAATACTATGAAATGTTAGTTGAACAGATCGAAGATGAAACTACTTTTTAATAAGGTTTGTGACTTTGTTGTATTTACTGCATTTGTATGGGAACGTTTTATTCAAGATGGTTGTAGTGCTTTAGCTTCTATATCATTATTTCCATAGTGTTATTTTCCATGGTAAAAATCATTTACTGAACTATTTAATTCTGTACTGAACGTTTTCTGTTTCGTGGGCTGTTACTGGCTTCATATTGGTGAAGGGTGAATCTTTTTGTCATCTCCAACCTTGCTCAGACTGAATAATATCCCCAGTCAGGAAATATGTGGTAAAACATGTTTTGCCAAGTATGCGCTAGAGCCCGACCGATGTTGCGTTTTTGCAACCGATATTTATACTCGTATTTTGACATTTTGGACCACCGATAACCGCTATTTCATCACATGCAAATCTCATTGAATAATCTTACAAAGTTTTTTTTTTAGAAGAAATGCGGTGCCAGTATGTGTATTTTGGTTTACCGATCTTATTGGCCGCTTGTGTGATCTGCCGATATGTCAGTAAATAGCAAAATTAGGTAGAGAAAGCATTTGAAATTGTTGTAGACTCGTGCATATTATGTATCTTCTGTCTGGACTTAGTGACAACTTTGACACATTGATTTGCATTTTACTGAACCTTTCTTATTTGAATGCATTGTGTCTACATCTGTGATATTTGCTTATATCGCTTCATAAAAACTAATAAAAGTCTACAAATGAGAGATAGATAGATTTTTTTTTTATTAAAATTCGCTTTAAGCAATGGCGGAAGCAATGCCAAAAAGGAACCAACTAACAGCCAGTTATGGTAAAGAGCAGGTACAGAATGTAATACTGGCAACCTTTGAATGGGAAACATTTAATCACTATTATAAAGTTCAGTGAGTGGCTATTTGCTCTGGTCATCTTCACTAGTTTGTTTCTTTTTAGTCGTCTATTATGAAATGCAGTAAACGCATTAGAGCGATTCTGAAGCATGAACTTATAGGGTGGGCCGGAATTCATTATCCTTTATTTCCATCAATAATAATTGATTGTGGAAGCAATTAAAACGTTCCCATGTAATGCATTCATTATTTTATGTTTAACATTATGTATTCATAAACATTGGTATGAGTTAGTTCCTCCATATACATATTCATAGATAACCCAGTCAGGAAATTCTGTCCATGTATGTATAATTTTTACAAAATGTGAGTCATTGATGGGTCATGCCGCTGAGGCACGGGTCCATCTGTGACTTATGATTGACAGAATAAAAATTCTGATTGCTTAATATTCAAATGTGAAATAGATCAAGGACTTGTTTTCTTCTGGCGTGTGAAAATTCTTTTCTTTGAATTACTCTAAAGCCTTCCATACTTTTCAAGTCTGAAAATATTCTTTTTCACTTGGTATTTGTTGACCGTGAACCACATCGATGGATTGTGTCTGTGAAGTACGGAAATATTTGTGACATATGCTTGACAACATTGATAAAACGCTGATTAAGCCATTTCATCTCCAGACCAATATAAAACCAATTGTATTTTTGCTTATCTCTTCTGTTATAAAATATATTTTTTCACCAGTTCAAGAAGCAGTGAGTGAGTTTTGTATTTCATCGGTACTATGTGTATTTATGTAGCTATGTTTTTATTGTTAACATTGCTATGGGAGATTATATTATCTTCTTGTCATTTTTCGCAGTCTCTCATGATTGGTCATTCTAAGGAAGACTCTGGAATCACGGGCACTGATTTGCTTTTATTATGATTGTCAAGCATAACCAAAGCTTAGAGGGTATCATGTTGGCATTGTAGTTGTCAGGTTCGAGTCCCTGCTTGTCTCGCCCTTTAATCCATGTCCCCCACCCAACTCAAGGTCTTATAACTTTGGTAGGCCCAGTCGAACTGCAAATATGTCTTTCTAACAAATCTAATTGTGTGGGTCTATATAAGTGACAGCCGGTACAGGGCCCTGGTCAAGGTGATCCACTCCAAAGACCGGCTATAAAAAATGCCTATCTGAGGTTTTGGCACTCTTGTTTGGTTGTTGATCCCATATTAATAGAGTTACTGGAGTAGGAGTGTTTACTCTTGTCTGTACTCTCGAAACTGACGAAAATATCAAATTATTATAAGGCATACTCGCACACAAAAATCCTTATTTGCAGGTCCTTGGTTGCCAAAATGTCAGGATCGGTTGGGTTCTAGAGTTAATCCATAATACCGGGCCAGTCACAAATTTTGTTTCATCAAGCATGATCCACAGATGGGCTTGACTTATAGGCACGATCCATCAACGGCTCAAGCTTGACAATGCAGGCTTGTTGAAAATATATGTTATTCACTTGGTGAAGTTTTCTTGTGGTGAATTTGTATCCTAAAAATATTCTGTTGTGTTTGTACATATCAAATTCGTTTTCCGAGCTCCATTGCTCAATATACTTTGTATCGTATTCAATTGATTCATGTCGCATGGTGCAATTACCTAATCGAGATATTCTATTTGGAATGTTTTCTGCTCTGAGTGCAGTTGTTTATTCTACTTTTATAGCAGCATTGCGTTACCGGTCATTCCTTGATCACGAAATATACAAAATGGCCGATTTTTATTCCTCTCCTGTTTTGGTTTTGGCTAAATTCATCCCTTTTTGCTTGACAGCCTCTTTTGCATGTAGAAAAATTATGACCCACATTTAAATGTACGTTATGTAAGTAAACACGACCTGACGACTGCTATGTTGTCAATTTGTTAGTTACATATAATAAATACATGTAATATAGACCCGTTCCTCCGTCAATAGTTTTTTTTGTTTGTTCACATGGTAGATAAGCTAATCAGTGAATTGTATTTCTATGACAAGCGTGGGCCATTTTCTTATGAAATTATTTGGCTCGCACGAGCCACAGACTGGCAGCGCCTCAGTTCCGGTGACAGAATCTTGTTTTTCTTCGGGTGAACAAAAAGCTTCAAAACCATCAACACTGCTATTTCATAGCAGTATTGATAATTTTTAACTTTTTTTGCAGTTTGGTTGCCACCAGACACTCAAAAAGAAACGTTTTTTTTATTCCTCTAGCTTATGATTTATCATGAATTTTGCACATTTGCTAAATTTTCTTCTGATGGCAGCAATTTGCTTCTGCTGTCTGAGTAGCTTTCATTCTGCCAGTCTGGTCTCAGTAAAGAGTCGTCAACAGTAGATCAAAGAAATTGTATAAGAAAACCTACAACTTCACTTATGCTATTTTGATGGTTTCCAATTTATAATGGTTATAACGACATTTTTGTCGTTGCCTGTGTGTGTAGAAGCATGGTTTATGCTTCACATGTAAATTCTTCGTTTTATAGAATGTATATTTGCACACATTTTATACCGGTTAAAATTTATGTAATAAAGAATATTACCGGTAGTCATTCATCACCTATTGAAATCAAAATTTTGATATTGGGAAATTAATTAAGTGTATAATAAATATATTGCTCCCTTGATGAGCAAACTATGACTTTATTCATTTTACTTTGTGACGCAGACTATGATTTCAAATTCTCTTTTGAAAATATTAAACATAGAGTATGAGTCAATAAAAGACTTTGCCATATGAGACCTGATCCATCCATGTCCCAGACTCAACAAAAAGGCGATAATCTGCCTTGAATGTTCAAAGTAGGAGATCTATCTGTTTTTCATATTGATGCTTCTAGCTTTGTGTTAATAACTTCTTACCGCTACCCCTGTTATGCTATAAAGAATTTGTATGTTTACCAGGAAAATAAATAATAATTGGGTGATTCGGAACTAGTATCGTGCATGTGAGGTTCGCCATAATATTATGGTTAAGCTGTATTCTCGGCTTTCCTCTCCTGCAGGATAAAAATGCTATCTTATCCTATTCTAACTGTACAGAACAAACACTTATTTGTGTGCATGTAAAGCGTAAAAATGCAAACAATCCATTCAATTTTATGAATATTGTACTATTGTTCAAATATATGCCCTAGTCCTAGAAATTTTAATGTGTTAAGTATGTGTTATTGATGGAATGCGCCTGACAGTGCAATCCATCATTTTCTCATGCTGGTTTAAACAATATTTGGTGATCCATAAAAGTTAACGTACTGTATTTCGAAATTTAACCCATTTCAAAGTATTCAGGAGCTTATGCGCTTGGAAAGTGCAATTTTTCATTTTTTTCATTCTGGTTTAAACAAAGTTTGGCGGAATTTTTATATTGGGCCCTAATTGTAAAATTGAACCCATTCCAATGTTTCAGAAGCCTATACAATCAAAAAAATTTATTTTGTCAAGCATAAGCCACTGATGGACCATGCCTCAGCTGCGTGATCTATCAGTGACTCGTACTCTTTTTCAGACCGGTTATTCTGTGGTTTTTGTGGCCAACAAGGAAATGTTTTGTAATATCAATGCTTGCAACATACCATAGAACATTGCTTTCTGAAATCATCAAAAATATGTTATTTTATTCGGTTGATTCACATGAGCTCACTTTACCATATCGTCTGAAGTAATTGTATGGAAGCTTATATTGCTGGCTCTAGCATTGCCTCTTAAAGAAACATTATTTTTTAAGTCAAGTATTAGATTGTGATGTTCGAAATTGTATTATGAGTAGTTTTATTTCATAAAGAACTATAAAAAATATTTTATTTCATAGGAATTTTGTAAAGTCTAAATTTTTTTCTGAGACTGGAAGTTGTAGATTTGACTATTTCAGAAAATAATAAAAATATGAGATTCGCTTTTTTTTTGCAGAAACATTTTTCTTACAGTAATACAATTGAGGGATCTTGTAAATAAACATTTCATTTTCTTTAATTAAAATGATTTCTTAATTATTATATATTAATGTGTTTACTTGAATTTCAATTTTTTGTGGCCATGGGTTATCCGGGCTTTTGGCAATATTCCACTTTAATTCATGCGTTTTGTAGTATAATTTCTAGAATTGAAGGTCGAGACTTTTTCGTGCACACACATTTTTGTTGAGCTTGAGTCACTGATGGATCGCGCCGCCGAGGCGCGGGCCATCTGTGCCTCATGTTAGATAAAATTCATGATTGGATCTGGCGGTGGTGGTCAAAAAAGTAAGTTTGTTTTGACGATTCAAAAAGGCTTTTTAAGCTAATAAAGACTGTTATTGTATAGCAGTGTTGATTCACATTGCGAATGGGACTATCAAGCATCCCGAACCAAAAAATGATTAAATGTCTGCTGCACTATTTTAGATATACTTGAGATATATTTTTATTTAGAGTGATATACCGGTACCCAAAACAATTTTGATTTTCCTATAAGTGATACATGGTAAAAAGGACTGTCTTTATTCAAAGACATCTTTATCCGTTGTTGGAAATATGCCAGTCTGTGCAAGACCATTCTATCATCTGGTATCAATGTTATCATCATTTATCTATCATTGTTTCCAATAAAAAAAAAAGATTATCATCAAATCAAAATTTTTCAAACTCATTTTTTAGACCTGTCCACAAAATTTCAGATCCGTGATACACAAATTCATAAATTATTGATTTTGATCTTTTCATCGTTTCGAAATCAACAGAATCCAAAACATATTTATTTATAGAAAATATATACAAACTTTCATGCAATTTACCATATTATATGTTTTTGTTTGTTACTCTCAAAACTATGATCGATTTGATTTTTGACCACCCCCAATTTTGCTTTTAAAAGTTTTGACCTTCCATTCTTAATGTGTCTGATAATGTTATATATATATATATATATATTTAATTTCACTGTTTTGTTTGTTTAGAATTTATTCTTGTGAATCATATTATTATGCTTTTCTGATGTTTTTTTGTTCAAAATAATAATACAGACAAAACAAAGAAAAAATTTGTATGATGTAACTTTAATCAATTGATATGATAAAGTTAAGTCGGTAGTTATTTCATCTCTATTCAGCTTGTTAATGGGAGCATTTCCTATATTTAGTCATATCGCCATTGTAGTTCATTAGGGGGGCAGGATCTTTTAGTCTCTCAGGTCATCCGATATTGATTTTATGGCATATATCATAATTTCACTGCAAAATAAATCAATTGAAGAATGATCGAAAAAATGAAATTATTTTCAATCGAAATCCTAGATTACCCAACTATTCCATTCCCTAACCACAAACAATCATTTTCAAATCATAATTTTTTTTACAATCGTTCATTATAAAACGAAAGGGATATTCGATATGATATGATCTAATATTCGATTCAAAAGTAAATACATCTGGAAGTCGACAGCCTTGTCTTTCTAAAATGTAAAGAGAGTTTAATCTTGTAGATGCCTTCCATAATTTATCATTTCCCTGTAGACTTGAACCTACTGAGCAGTATTCCTTTGGGTATTCAAAGTGTTAAAAGTGAGGCCAGATTTTACTTACAGTCAAATGAGTTTATTTTGAAAGCCTCTGCGTCCTGTTTGGAAAATACCAATATAAACCAAGAATGAGCCACGGATGGTCTGGTCCACTGGGGTGCTAAATAAAATCTTGACTATACTAAGCTTCGGAACAAATTTTACTTGATGCATTCGCTTTAAAAGCATCTGTATTGGTCATTGATGGACCGCACCTCTCGGTTGGGCAATAAAACTTTAATTAGGCTGAAAATCAAGACATTTCACTTAGTCAATTGCATTCAATTTAAAAGGCTTTGCTTCTTGATCAGAAAATTTCAGCAAAAGACCAATATGAGCCACAGATGGACTGCTCCCTTGGGGTGGCAAAAAAACTTTTTTATACTAAAGGAGACAGGTTTTACTTGAAGTCAGATCAATTCATTTCTATAATGGGAGCCGGTATGTGCCAAAGATGGACTGTACTGCTGGGATGCCAAATAAATTTTGACTATACTAAACCTGCTGAATAGATTATTTACAGTCACTTTCGAAGCCTCAGTGTCCTAATTAGAAAATATTATGCTAAACATGTTTTGTCGAGCATGGGTCACTGATGGGCCGCACCGCTTAGGTGCGGTGCATCTGTGGCCCGTGGTTGGCAAATCACATTTTCATTTCATTCGACATAATCTTGTTTATATTTTGATTGTATTATACCTAATCTCTTCATTACCTACTTATCGCCTTGCCAATTGAATTTGCATTGATGTTTATTCTATTAGGACATCTGGCACTTTTGGGATCCAGGGAAGTGGACAACGATTGATTGTTTTAAACAAATTCGATTTTCAGTGTTTGCGGGGTACTTTCAGACGTATTGGTGATATTTTTTTTATAGTCACTTCTTAAGAGTAGATCACCCAAGGCCCTGTAACAGCCGCCACTTATAGACGGACAGGGTTACAATTGCTGGAATGATCTTATCCCGTTCGGCTTAGCTTTCCCAATTTTTCACACCCTGGGTTGAGTGGTGGGCATGAATAAGCGAGCCGGACTCGCCGAGACTCGAACCCGAATCTGTTTTGTTGGAAGATGTATTAATAAAATCACAATAACCTGTTTTTCTTGTTCTGTTATAGAGCCGTCTGAGACTATAATAAGCCCAAGGTGTTTTTGCATTTGTATATATCTCATAATTAATGACAGTGCCTAAAAGGAACCGACTAACAGCCACTTAATAGCAAAGAACTATTACAAGATGTAGTACCAGCAACTGCACTATAAACAGAAAATATCCCAAACAGAACCGCCATGCTAAAGTGCAGTGAGTGGTATCTTCCGTGGACGATTATAAAATCATCTACCATCGTTTTGCTTTTTAAAAATGAATTTGACAAACTTTACAACAACAATTTTTAATTTATTTATTTATTTATTTATTTTTCTTCTAATATGATTTCACTAAATAATACAAAGTTTGGCTCCCATATTGCTTTTCTTTGAAACAGCGATCGAAAAGAGCTCAAGAAAAACCATCCATATGGCAACGGACTAAAAACAAAATGCAGAACAGGGAACTGCGCTTAGAGCAGAAAGCATTTCCAACAAAACTGAACCACTATAATAAAGTACAGTGTTGGTCATCTGCCCTGGGAAGAAATAAAGCTTAATTTTTGAATTCTATGTCACTAGACTCTAATCATACATTGACATAAAAGAGTGTTATTTGCGTTCATATCTCATAATTAATGCATGACCACCGTCACCGTCTTGGTAAACAACAACTGTAAACAGAAGGTGATTATTAATAACCGTATCTGTTGTTTTAATGTCATAGTAATTACTGTGTGCTAGTGAAATAATATTTGCACAGGTAGATGAGCTGTTTAACTAGTGCATTGTTGTTGCTCTGTACGTGCATTGGTAATTACTACTATGTTGCTACCTTGAAATGTGGTAATTTTGTTACAATTTGTGAATGTCATATATCTGGGGCTGGGCAGTTCGATTTGGTGATTCGAAGCACAAATTATTCGAATCAGTCGTGAATAGTCCACAGGAACATAAACTTGGTAAATAAACTGTAATTTTCATTTTAAACGACAAAATGCAATCGATTTTGGTCAAGTTGAACCAAAATCGATTATATTTTGTCGTTAAAATATGAAAATTGTTGCTCTTAGACATTGGGTGTGAATTGAATAAACACTGTAAACTATAAATTTCTTGATTTCCAGAATAGAGAAAAATTGTAATTTGTTATTGTAAATAGTTATTTGTTACATGGAATTTATGATTCAATCCGATTCAAGAATATTTCGAATTCCAAACGATTTGCTTTTGCCTAGCCCCACATATATCGAAATAAAATTGTCCCGAGGTATTTACTGTGTCTTATGAGAGGCAACTGAATTTTTAAATGTTGTAACATCTCATGAGCACTTACTACTCATTACGCTCTACTAAACAGTTTTGCATTTTCCAGATTCAGGGTAAAGACAAAACACTTAAAAAATGCTGGTTTTTACTTTGTGACCTCATGAGAGTAGCTTGATGGTATGGAAATAATTTAAAATTTTTATCAACTTAAAAGTCAAATTTGAACCCTCACTCATGAGAATTTTCTATTACTGGTATGTGATATAGAACCAGCTATCAAAAAAATTCGCGAATATATATCGCGAGTTTTTGAATGTTCAGTTTGACCCTGATTGCTAGCTCTGCTATTTATACATATTCAATATAATTTCTAATCACGTTATGGGTTATGAGGTCACCACCCAAATGCAAAGTGATTATTCATGTTTATATTTTGCATGAACTGACCTTACTAAGTTTTAATTATATCCTGCAAATTCATTGCTGACACGTTTGAAATTATTTTCTCACAATGTTATATAGTGATGCAATTCAATAAAAACTGTGTAATTGAAGTTGGGATAAACAAAACATTTATAAAACGTTTGATTTGGTTCTTAATCTTATCAAGTTATTGCCACATTCGTTACCTTGTGCTCTGTACTTGTTATTTGGTATTAATAGATGGGGATTGCCCACAAACATGCTTACTTCCCGTATTCTGTTAAATTTACCACGACTATACTTTTAGGGACATGGCTATCACATAATCATGGTATGGGATAGAGTTGTTCTTCATATTCCTATGGTTGAAATGGTGTTCATAATCTACTACATAAATAGAATGTTTTAACATTTAGATAAACGAAATTGCTCCTATCTGCCCATCTTGCCACAAATTTATTTGCTTTCTTGCAACAAATTTGTGACTTACATCAAATTTTACAATGTTGAGATTGGTTTTACCATCATCGCTGCATAATGGACCAATCTAAATCAGATTTTTAATCAGAACCCCATATCACTGGTACCTGAATAATCGGATAAGGTCACATCCCTAGTACGGCTTGGTTCAATTTAGTTCAGGTATGCTTGACTACTGTATTACCTAATTTTAAAATTTATGATATCTCATCAAGGCTGAGCCTCGGATAACCCATCATGAGGTGGCTCACCTTCTTTTGCCAAGTATGATGCTTTTTTTATATTTTTTTTACTTTTTTATGGGATATATGCCATTTAAACTAATGCTTAGAAGAATTTGCTAATTTCCACTTATTGTTCGTTGGTAATTTGGCTAAGGCTTTCAATTCTGTCTTGTTTTTTACACATCAATAATCTTCACTTAACCTATTGTACAATCAATAAATCTCATTAAAGTACCTGTCCCAATATGCCCGTGATGGGGATTGATTTCATAAAATATTGAATACAATATTAAAGGACTTCGACCTGTCTTAATTGCCCTTTTCAATTTTTTATGATTCAAGTATGTTGTCACAAGGTTGAACTTTTGATTCTCATTCACAGGTTTGTTGCCGATTTTATAGTTTTATTTTTTAAGGAGTTCGCTCCAAGCAAGGCGAAAAGCAGCACCTAAAAGAAGCCAACTAACACCCACTCAAATTTCAATGAACTCTTACAAGATGTAGTGCCAGTAACCGCACTCTTAAGCGGAAAACATTCCATACAGAACTAAACCTCCATAGTAAAGTGTAGTGACTGGTATCTGCCATGGGCGATGATAAAACCATCTATAACTTCTTCATAATTATTTTTTTCACAACTTGAAATTGCATGAGAAATCAGAAAGTATATGTACACTGATGAATCTCTTTTGCTAAAATTAATGATTTTGTTTTGATATATATATTGCGTCTATTATAATTTAGATTTATTCTGTCATATTTTGATTATTCGTAAACTGTGATTTGACCAAAAATTCAAGTAACAATTTGATTAGTACCAATAAGTTGCAATCTTTTTGTCCATGTTAAAAAAAATTTTGCTATTTGTTTTAATACTTTGTGATCTGAAGTCTAAAATGTGATCTGAAATTAGAAATTAAAAATTCATGGAGGTGACAACCTTTATGATGACATTGGTAGATTTAATGCAAAATAAAGTTTGTGCACTTTGATTAAGAATTACATTGCATCATGTTTAAAAAGAACATTTGGCTATAACATAGACGAAAGATTTATAACCCTGAATTATTGGGTAATTTGTTTTCAAAAGTTTGTCAATTTTTTTCTCAAATCACATTCTAACTGGCAAACACTTGCTTGATGGATTATGGTAGCCGGCACTTTTGACATCTACTGGCAAACTAATTCGGTATATTAGCTGGTCACTGTAGGAGAATTGTAATTTTAATTATCGCACGTAAGTCCGTGATAATACTGCATGACATATAATTGATAATACTGCAATGCCAAATCTTTGCATTTTGAATTAAAACCAAAATCATTACTTATCCTTGCAGACAGGAAGTTATTCCATGCACTGTAGTTTAAAATTCTGCATTCTTTATTAAAACACTTTTAGTTGTAGCAATGTAACAGAATTGAAAGGTTTTGGAATGTTTCGACTTTTACAAAATATTTTAATTCGAGAATAAGAAACGTGTTTGTTTTATTGTAAAAAGATGATTCATGATTGGTCAGTGTGATGTCATTTACTTGTTTGGGATGTGATATATCAATTTAATAAGGAAGTCGTAGCACAATTCCTGCTACTAACTACATCATCTAGTAGCTTTTTGTCATATAAGTTGTCTGTTGGTCTATTCCTTTTAGGCCGTGCTTCCGGTCTTGCTTAGAGTGATTTTTGATACACAAAAAAAGAGATATGAAATTTAGAGTGAATTTATTGATGAAAAAGAGATACAAAATTGTATAATGGAACATGTAGCTCATAGAACAGATACCTTTTTATCAGATTCAAATTTTGCTGTTTTGATATATTTCTGATGGTACGTACACAGGTTCCTCAGCAGATGACATTCTGTGTTTGATTTAATTTGAAATTCCCAGCATGAGCAACTGATGTGGCATTTTCACCACAGGGAATTTTATCACATTCAAATTTTTTGATGTTTTGATATATTTCTGATGGAACATACACATTTTTTCAGGTTCCTGAACAGATGACATTCTAAGTTTGACATATTTTGAAATTGCCAGCATGAGCAACTGGTGAGCTGCACCCATGTGGCATTTTCACCAGGGGATTTTTATCACATTCAAATTTGGCTTTTTTGATTAATATATTTCTGATGGTACATACACATTTTTTCAGGTTTCTGAGCAGATGACATTCTGCGTTCAGCATAATTTGAAATTGCCAGCATGGGCAACTGATGAGCTGAACCATGTGGCATTGAGCCACCAATGAACCATACTTCAGAACTATAGTTCTTGATTAATAACACAATTTGGGCAAATTTGGCCCGTAGGTACGGGCTTTGGAACAGTCCTAAAGTTTTACCAGCATGCCGTAAGAGGCGGCTAAAGGGAAACAAAAGAAATGATATATAGTTTTAGCATCGCCCGGGGCAGATAGCACTTGCTACACTTTACCATAGCGGTTCAGTTGCATTTAGGATGTGTTCGGCTTAGAGTGCAGTTGCTGGCACAGTTTGTACTAGCTCTTTGCTATTAAGTTGCCATTAGTTGGTTACTGTAAGGCACTGCTTCTGGCTTTTCTCAGATTAAAATTGAATAAACTATGGCTTGTAAGTCATTGATAACTTACACGCATGGTAAACCTATGTTCAACAATAATATTATGATAGGAAAAGGGGGATGGAACATTAAAATAGATATTATTCCAATCAAAATAGTATACACAACAGAGATATTCCACAAAAAAATTTTATATGCAAGAAAACTTATAATCATTTTTCAGAAATATAAATGATTGGATTCTGTTACTTTCGATTGAATTGCTGGAAAAATCTAATCAAAATATTCCATGAATTCACATATTGCATTTATTTTAAGCCCATAATGTAGGGACAAGTCATGTAGTCAGAACTTGCATAATATTGATTTCTGCAATATAGTATGCAAGGTAAAGCAGAGAATGCTTTGGAATAAAATCAATTTACTGTCATGCTGTCTGCAATTACTTCCTTAATGTGGCATGGGAACGTTTTCTGATGGCGTGTATTGCGAGTAATTTTTTTTTTTGTTTGGTGCGATTATGCATTCGGTTCTTATATTTATTGAAATTCGCTCCAAGCAAGGTTGGAAGCAGTGCCTAAAAGGAACAAAACTAATGGTCACTTAATCGCAACGGGCTATTGCAAGATATTGGGCCAGCAGCTGCACTCTAGGTGGAAAAATGTTCCAAATGGAACTGAACCAATATGGGAAAGTGCAGCAAGTGGGCGATAGACTGCCTTGGGCGATAGTGGGATCATCGACTGCTTCTATGCCTCCTTTTGATCGCTTCTTATGACACTCGGAAAATGCTTTAGAGATATTTTGTTATTTTTTATTAAAATTCACCCTTTTACGTAGGCTCTGAAAAGTACCAAATAGCAACCTTATATGCGGGGAGCGATATTGAGCAAAACAATCTAAAACTTTTGGTTTGTGTGTAAGAGTTGAAGATCTCGGTTTCGAGTCCGGCTCCCTAGTCCATGTCAACCACTCGACCTGGCGTGTAATAACTTGGGTAGGCTGAGCCGAACAGAAATATATCTTTCCAGCAATTCTAACCCTGCCCGTCTGAAGGTGACCTCTAGTACAGGGCCTTGGGCAGGATGATCCACTCCCAAGAAGTTATTAGTAAGCGCAACACAATGTTGCAGAGTCGCATCTTCACTGCAAAATGAATCTGTTTAAAAAATCTGATTTAAAATACCTAACTAATCAGAGGATAGAGCAAAGTAAATGCCTAACACACATGATAATTTTTTATGAAGTTCAATACATAAAGTTAATATTCAAAAATCCCGATATCTAAAGCCGCCCGTATTAGCATATTATTTGAAGCAAAATTTTACAACGCTGAATTCCCCCCACAGCAAAGTTATTCAATACAGAAGCAGTCGTATTTCGCGAGATGAATCGAAAATAATCAATACTGGATTACACAGGAAATATGCAAAAGGAGCCTCAAGGCACACTGTGACAAAATCACAGTAAATTTACTTGTCATTTGCAGTAATTATTAGTTTCCAAAGTTAAAAAAACGCAATGTTGATGTGATTTATGCCGATTATGGGGTGTTGATGGACCGCACCTCCATGGTGCGTTCCATCAACACCCCGTATTCGGCTGAGAAATGTCAGTTTTGAATTTTTTTCAATACCGCCGGATACAATTACTGTCAAAAACCATTGATTTTGTTGCATTTTTGTTACAATGTATCAGTCTCTCATCTGCTTGAAATGAATATTTTTGAAATTTTACCTTGGCTTCATAAGATTTCAACCACATAGTGCGAGGTTCTAAAAAGCCGTAATGTGCGAATTTGCTAGCCGGCAGTGGTGCTGGCAATTCTAGGCAAAATTACCTAGTTCGCCGAGTTTATTTTCGAAGTACTTTTACCTAGTTTCAAGAATATATAACTTATCTAGTTTAACTTCAATGAATTTTCAGTTTGATATCTTACCTAGTAAACTTACTAGGTAAAATAAGTTAATTTACCTGTTTTACAACTAGGTATCTGGTTGAAAGACTGGATCCCTAGTATAAAAATCTAGGTAACCCGTGTTTGGTAAAATCTTTCAAAATATAAAATTTGAAGATTTTAACCTTAATATTTACTGAAAATGCCTTGATTGAAGTAAAACGACGATTGCCTAGTTCACCTGGTTTTTAATCTAGGTGCTATCTAGTTTTAAAAGTGAAATTAGGTTATGTTATAATACTGTATATAGTTTTGTGGAAATTTCGTTTCACTTTACGTAGTTTGAGAAATAACTAGGTTGCCATCACCAGCCGGCAAACCAAAAAAAAGTGAATTAAGGTGGTTTACCACAGTAATGTTTTCAGCCGAAATTGTCAATTATTCATGGTGTTTTTGATATCAAATTACCATATGTTCAAAATAATATAATACTCTATATAGTAGTATGCGGATATAATTTCATGTTTTATTGATTTTTCTCTGGTATGAGGTCTTGTTGAAATTTTCGAGGAATCGTATTTCTTTGACTTCAGAATAAGGATGTCGTTTTTTGGATAGACAAGTTATTGTATATTTTTGATGCAAAGCAATTTCGTGTTTTGATTTTTCCCGAATTGGATAATTTTTCAATGAAACCATGAATCACGAATTCCATCCTAATGAGACCGTAAAAACAAAAATTGTTTGTATGCTGGCACAAAGATAACTGCGATGAACATGTGATTGTGTGTCTAATTTAACTTACATGTGATATGGGATGGGATTCCGTTTTATCCTACAATGGGGGAAAGTCGAGAATACGGCTTAATCACAAGACAAGCACCACGGCGACGCCAGTTCCGAATCGGGTGAAATTTTTTTACTTCACTTATTCTTCCCTGATAAACCTAGAAAAAAAAAGTTTGTCTTGTATCATTTGTCAAGCCTTTGCCACAAATTGATCACGCCTTGGGTGCTCATGCTTGACCAAACAATATTTCTGGTTGGGTATCCTGTTTATGTCGAAGATTATAACTAGGGATTAGGTTCCTGAATTCGGGGGTTTCCCACTTCGTTCTATGAGTAATATACTTACTTGGTAGATGGAAATGCCCATCGGCGAGGCGTAACATGAAATATTCGGAAAACAAAATGTGCTTAAGATGAAATGATATGGCCATCTCCCTCAAGAATAGCTGCACATAATATATAGGAAGATACATTCCCAGTTGTGATCGTCAATAGTCACAGACTATCCGTCAGAATTTTCCAAGTGCTTAAGTAGTGTCTCCAATTAATTATACCACCACGACACGGTCCATTTCCACCTCATTCACGATGTCTTGACTTGACGACCTGCTGATGGGTCTTTTTGCGACCCGGTCTATAGCAATCAAATATATATTTTTGTTTCAAACATTCTTTTTATTTCAGTTGTTTTTTTGTATGGCGAAGAAAACATGATTATGATCGATAAAATAATATTTCTGATTGTGTTGTGAAAGCACAGAAGTTCATCTTATCTTCGAACCAAGTACGGACTATCCTCAACGTAATCCTTTCTCAATCAGAAAATTTTATTTTGTTAAGCATGAGTCACAGATGGACCGCTTCTCGTCGACGCGATCCATCAGTGACACATACTCGACATAAGATGATTTGACAAAATTTTCTGATTGGTGTACCAGATAAATATGTTCAATTTTGAACACTTTCAATGTCTTGGAGGCTTCGAAATTTGACTCATTGAATGCTTCATGCAATTAATAACTTCCCATATGGTTTGTGGGAAGTCTAATCCAGTTCCATGATGTTAGTCACTGCATTTGGCCTTGCACATTGCACGTCTCGCAATACCAGTTCTCACTCGTGATATTAATACGAGAGTTGACACTTGGAAGTTCAGTATGGAGAGCCGAATAAATGCAAATTCACCCGACTCGGTGGCTCAGCCTGTTAAGCGCGATCTTATTGTCTGGGAGCCCCCCCCCCAGTTGTTTGGTATATGCCCCGCGGTAGGTTCACGGACAGGCCATATCAAATAACAAAAAATCACCCCTCTGAGGGAAGGTCTGCACTGAGCTTTGCGTTCAGGTGAGGGTGGAATAAACCATGGATTCCGGAGTTCGTTCTGCCGCAATTGTTTGCTCAACCAGTGGGATGCATGTTTTGCACATTCCCCCACTGGCATATATATCAGTGGGCGCGATGTCCTAATGATTAAACATGTTGGTATCGCAGGTTGAAGACCTCGCTTGTTCGAGTCCATTCCCACCACTCAACCCAGGGTGTAATAACTTAGGTAGGCTAGGCCGAACAGGAAAAGATCAAATGGTAACCCTGTCCGTCTATAAGCGGCCGCAGTTACAAAGCCTTGGACAGGGTTATCCACTCTAAGAAGTGGCTATAAAAAATTATATATATGAATCGTTAATAACACCTATAAAATTTTACTGATATAGATTCTATTTTTATGTGTCAATTTGCTGCAAAACAGGTAAAATAATTGGCCAATCCAGCAGTGGCAATTCGTGACATATGACTATCAAGCAACGGCGGTGGAAAAGCTCTGGCATTAGGGAGGCCAGACTTGTCGCTAAAAAAGGAGATTAACCTATTTATACCACCGAAAATGCACGCTAGAAGCACGCATAAACATTAGGGGTTATTTTAGTTGAATTCTTATTCTAATGGTATAAATTCTTCGTAGAACACCGAGAAAGAGTGAATCGTGCTGGAGGCGCATCAAAATACAGCGTTTTTAGCAATCTTCAAATTTTTTGCTGATTTAGCGGGAAGAGTTCAGACCCCCCAGGTCACTGATGGATGGCGTCCATTCGTGGCCCACGCCTTACAAAATAATACACTTGACTGGGTTGTGGATTTGATTGTATATTTTGTATTTGTCGAATAAGAACCGAAGATGTGCAGAACCTGGGCAGCGAAGTCCATCAGTGACTCACACTCAACACATGGTCTCATTGAGATAGCTTTGAATCACTTACATTACATTGTAGCCTTATATTTTTAAGTACAATCCGAGCGTGTTTTGGTATTACTTTATTGAATTATTTAAATATATCAATTATAATAATTAACAAACTTGAGACTAGACAATTAAAAATTCAAACAAAAATAATATGATACGATTTGCATAACAAGACACACCGCTCAAACTTGCTACAGGTGAATAACTACATTTTATGGGAATGTAATGTAAATTATGAAAAGAAATTGATAAAAAGCAATTTTAGAAACACTGATTAATTAAGGTTTCAATTAGGTATATGGAAAAAAAGTATTTGTAAAGCTAATATGAGATGTGCTTGGTCTCACACAAAACCATATATAAACTTTTGGTGATCAAAAATCAGCTGTAACCTTCTCAATGACAAAATCACAGATAAATAAATAACTGTTCATTTTGCTTAATATTGAGATGTAGGTGAGACACGGATCATGAAGATTAGCGTCGAAGGAGAGGAGAAAGTGACTTAAATTTTTTGAGGAGTTGTTCTCTACAAGTTAGTTGGAAGTTATGTAAACATTTAACATTAGCAGAAAATCTGTCTACAATTAGGGCTGTTTATATTGTTTGTAGGTTTCAATGGTATTCGGAATTCACTATTTAATTAAAGTTAAAAACATTTCAGATAAAGACAATTGTAGATATTTGACCATATTTTGCGCTAAGTCATGATTTATATCAAATTTTACAATAATATATGTCATGGTATACAATGCATCGCGTCTAAAAGCACATTAGTTAAAATAAAATTTTTGATAATTATAAAGTATTTGGTACTAATTGAGATGATTTTCACAAAACTAAATAATTGCACACTGCAAAATAATTATTATTGAATAAAATTAACAAAGGTATTAACGGCTACACACAGTGAATAACGATAAAACACATGGGTGAATATATATTAGAATAATAAGGAAGCCATTTCCAGAATTAAATAATGGATATTCAAATCCTGTAACAGTATCTTGTGGACATAATGAAGGATAAGTGGAAGAGGAGCTCTCAATAACAAAAGTAGTCCAGTGGTCTTTTGAGCAATTTTAATCCCATTATCTTGACGATTATGTTCAATGTAAGGATAATTTTATGGTGTTCCAACAAGCTTTGGAAAAAGTGCTAAAACGTTACGAGAGGTTTATCTCATACATGATAATAAAATTCTAAAAAAGTAAATTAATTAATTATAGGCTATTGAAAATGTTTCACATAAAAATGAGTACAATATTTACTTATGGTGGAGAGTAGTAAGGCAGAATCTCGTTACCCTAAATGTGTCAGAAGGCATTATTTTGTCAAATGAACCAAAGAATTCTAGGATTATGAGAAATGCAGTTTCTAAGCATTTTAAAGCTTTTTATTGTATCTTATTATAGGAATCATTCAAATGTATAAAAATGTATATTATGAGTAATCATTCAAATATATATGAGTGAAAATACTGCCATATATTTTATGCCTCTCCTTCAAGTGGAAGCAATTTTTTGAGGTGTCTTAGTAGAAGCAAAACTGAAAATCGGTTTTATCAACCTGGGACAATAAAGGAATATTCACAGCGTTGAAGATGTTGCAGTACCTTGGTTCACACAGACTTCTGGAAATATTAGAAATAGAATTGAAATGAATGTGGAAGCGCAAAAAATGAAAACTCGAAGCACTGAACTATAAATTACTCTAATAGGCATATTTGGAGTCAAAGTAAAAAATTTCAAATTCAATCATAGGGTACATTTTGCATCATTGGTTCCATAACCAGGTAAAACTGTAAGAAAGATAAGTCACTCATTTTCATACTATTATTGATAGGAATTGCAGCGTTCAAAGAACAACTTTTTTACGATCCAAAATATATTGATAATATGTATTTAATATTTAGTCAAGCATAAGACACAGTGACTCAAGCTTAACAAAAACAAATGTCACGGTTTTGCAAAAACAACACAACCTCTTTGCACCAAATTATGAATAATTTCATAGAAAGAGAGCGTTTGTTTATGACATAGATGAAGTAACAGTATCTTTGAGACGAACACAAACCAGAATTAAAAGGTGTCATAATCATATCATGATTTTGCTGCACAGAAAGAAATTTGGTTAAATAAATTTTCATAAAAATGTCCTATTCAGTGAGACTAATAAAACCACAACCTTTCGAAGCCTCCAATGAAAATAAAATCGTTCAAACATACTTTGTCATGCACGAGTCACTGATGGATTGCTCCTTTGAGGAGCAGTCTATCTGTTGCCCATGTTTGACAAAATGAAATTTCTGATAATGACAACACAGTAGCAAATAAAATTGTGTATCTGTGGCCCATGTTTGACAAAATCTAATTCCTGATAATGACAACACAGCAGCAAATAAAATTGTGTATCTGTGGCCCATGTTTGACAAAATCTAATTCGAGATAATGACAACAAAGTAGCAAATAAAGTTGTGTAGTGAATGAATCTCAGCTACTCGGACACCTGAAGAAAATGAGTTCAGTCAGGAGAAAATTTTGGGAAATGGGCAATATTTCATTATTATTTTCTTTTGCTAGAAGATTTAATTGCTGTTTTGGAACGTTTAGAAGCAACCAAATTGTATATATAGTTTCAAAATCATCAATACTGCTATGAAATAGCAGTGTTGATGGGTTTTAAAGCTTTTTGGTCAAATGAAAAAAAAAAAAACAAGATTCTGCCACTATGGTGTACACACACACATATATATATTTTAGAAGCAACCAAATTGTACACAAAGTTTCCAAATTATCCATACTGCTATGAAATAGAAGTGCTGATGGTTTTGAAGCTATTTGGTCACTCGAAGAAAAACAAAATTCTGCCACCATGGTGAACACACACATACATATAACACCACCACAACCCTACATATTGACGAGGCCATATTAAATAGGATCATGTTTCGAATGACATTTCAAAACGTCAAACTGAGACAAATGCAAGAGCAATTTTTGAATAATTTATTAGTGTGGCGTAGAGATGTACATGCAGATTAAAGCGCAAATGATATCGTATGAAGGGATTAGATTTCCGATTTCATTGTTTGCAGGTAAGTTTGCCACTTTCAGATACATTAATTTTTAATCGGATCTGGAACCAAAACATTTCAGGCTCTTGTAATTTGTGGGGGGAGGGTGGGTTCGATGTGACGAGAGGACTATTTTACATGTATTCAACAGAGAATTTGCCTTGGTTAAGAACCAGCTACTAATTAATCGTGCTCTATAGGAACGATCCATCAGTGACTCATACTTGATAAAATTCTGATGCGAAGTTTGATTTTTTAAAAGTGTAAAAGCGCTAAGAAAATTGCCAAAAAAAATTGTAAGGAATCAGAGAGATGAGTATCCGAATCAGAATGTATCCAATCTCGAAGCGTCATTTCTATTTTATTTATTTTTTCTATGGCCACTCCTTAGAGTCGATCACCCTGTCCAAGGCCCGGCCACTTATAGACGGACAGGGTAAAATTACTAGAAAGATATGATCTTTTCTTGTTCGGCTTAGTTTACCCAAGTTATTACACCCTGGGTTGAGTGGTGGTCATGGATAAGCGAGCCGGACTCGCCGGGACTCGAACCCGGGATCTTCAACCTGCGATGCCAACATGTTCAACTGCTAGGCCATCGTGCCCACAAGCAGGTGTTTTGTTGCATAGACAATTACGCTAATAAACAGGAGATAATACAACTGCATGAAAAAGAATGAAAGTTACTCTGTTACTTGCGACAAATGGCAACCAATAATATTGTTTTTGATTATACAACATTTCCAAATCCGCTACAAATTCAATTTCTTTGGAGCTGAATGTGTCTAGATGCATAGGGGATAATCTACAACATGTCAGAGAATGAAATTTGCTTTGCTACTCAGACAAGTAAAAGTGCCATAATTGTATATATATTGATTTCCAAAAAAAAAATTGAAAAAAAAAAATTTTCACTCATTTTCTGAAAATTTATACCTTTTTAATCTGTTGATTCCGAATCACTCAATTAAAAAATCGAATCGAATAATTTATCGAGATCTGACAGACAGTGTATACATCAAAATCAACAATATGGGCTTTCAATAAGAGGTGTTGTTGATGGCTGCAAATGCTTTTTGATTAATTGAAAAATGTCATGAACTGCTAAGTAACTAAAATGATGTCATAATTCTGTTGCCCAAGTACATTTCAGGATATCAATGATTTTGAAATGCATTCTAAGCAAGGTCGGAAGAGAGCCCCAACCAACAACAACTCATACAACAAAGAACCATTACAAAAGGCAGCAACTACACTATTAAAAGAACGGCAGTGAATACTTGGCGGTCAATCATTAGGTTCGTACACAACAAACATCTCCCTCAGGGCACACTACTAAAAGGATTCTGGATGGGATGTTGCGAAATCGATTTCACCAGAAAAAATAAGAAAATTTTGACGAAAACAAAGCTCCGTCACTCTGACGAACACCAATAATATGGTGGTCGATTCAAAATTCCTTATTTTTGAGCTTGTAGGAACTGAGTGGGGTACTACAAGGGATTGTGAAAATTCAAGATCCCATTATCATTCTAGCTCATATTTCACACATTTTGTATCTTGAGGCGACTCTCATTTTCTGATATAACAGCAGCCCCATAAGGCATAGAATGGCGTCGAAGCAAAGGTTCTTTTTCTTGATCTGGGATCCCATCGCGGGGTGACTGACTTGAGTTTGATAAGTAAGTGTTTCGTCGACTCGGGATTTCAAATTCTTCACCTAATGGTTGTCGATGGAAAATAACACGAAATGACATAAAGAATCAACATCTCTGGAACAACAGCAAAGTGATGAAGAACTGAAATAAAATAAGTCAGATTAGACAGATATAATGCTGAAATGGAGTCAATCCACAGAGATGGATGTTGGAAATTAAACCTGCTAATGCTGACAGAAATGGAACAATACGAAATGGGGGATAATGGTGAAGTTGGAAATTTCAAAATTTGCAAAAATCCATAGAATAGTTTCAACAAGCACACATCACAGTTAGTATATCTCACTCAAACAGTTCAAGTTCCCAGGTTTTTGCTCAATATATAATATGGCTGCTTAGGCCTTCATTCCATTCAGTTGCTCAAAGTGCTCCAGTACATCGTAAGAAACTCTGTGAGATCTTTTTGAGCATTGCAAAATTTTGCAAAATTATTTTGCATGCAAATAATGAATTAAAATTGCTTCTGATATGAGAAGTTATTGACACAATACGTGGTATGTAGGGGTGTCCAAAATTCGAATATTTTTCCTGAATCAAATATCGAATCAGAAGTCATAATAAACAAGCATAGGCATATTCTTATCTGCTAATTTTTCATATATAAATTCGCACACATTTAAAAAAAAATTATCATTTTGATGATTAAGAATTGTTGCAGCAATCGAATAATTTATGATTCAAATATCACGAAAAAAATATTTTGGACAGCCCTAGTGACATGGATTTTTTTAATGAATAAATCGAATGAATGTTGATACTGACTAAACTGAAAACTTGAAAGTTTCTGAATAAACTTCATAGAAAATGACTCCAATTTAGTAGGATGAGATGAGATTTTCATGTTTTAAAGAAGGAAAGTCAATAACATGGCTTAAACATGTGATTAACCAATACAGTCCAGTCAAACTATATATCGACCCAAAAAACGGTCTAAAGCTGATTTTTGCATATAATGTAGCCAAAAGCTTGTATTTCAACATATCAAAAGTTTACCAAAATCGGACTTGCGGAACACCTCCCCAAAATGATGTAGCTGTAACCAGTTGCATGGCAGGCATTGAGGGTTCAATATAATGTGCATGCTTGGAGGAGGAACCAGCGGATATGTGGACCAACTCACATCGACAAGCTGCTCAGAATTAATTTTACTTGCTCCACAGGATTATAAACTACGCCTTCTACACAAAACTGTACTTTATAGCTCTAGGCATATACTAAGTGCTTTGCTGAATGAGCTAACTAACCGGACAGCTTTCCGAAAAACTGAGAGATACAGAATTTCTATCAGTTTATGCTGCATTAAAGGATTAAATTAATGTTCATATATCCAATATCCCATTAGAAATTTTATTTTTGGATTCTTCCAAGACATTTTGTAAAATGAACATTGATGTATTTGAAATGAATTATTTTTTGTGACACGATAAGCTGAACATAATATCTTAAAATATAATTCAATAAAATGAAGTGAATATCAATTTTTTTAACAACTTCACCTCCAGCCCTATCAGCAGCATTTAGAATCCCTTTGCATTGAATAAATCCAAACTTTACCAGAATGTTGAAAGCAAATTCTTGGAAACCCGAGATTATCATCAATGCCTAGAAACAAAATTACAAATTATACCAAGATGTCACAAATAAGCTATAACAACATTGATTTGGATTCCCGAAGATCTCCAGCTATGGTAAGAAAAAAAACTAAGGTAATTGTTTTGAATATGCTTTTACGTATTGAAAATGAAACTGCTCTCGAATTGAATGGACTGATGACCATTGTTTGGCAACAGGGCAGAAGAATGCACAGAGTCGTATCTGTATAGGTAAGATGATAAAGTCACCTCTTATCACACACAGAAAATATGTCGGAGCAATCATAAACGCCACACACCTAGGCAAATATTAGCACATTGTATGACTTGAAACTTGTACTTCCTTATGAGATTGTAAATTCATGGCATGTCATCTTTTGTTTACATTTACTCAATTTTGAGTGGGTCATCTTGAGCACAGCCTTACTATACAGCTTGCCACTTGTAGACTAGCAAGGTTGTTACAAAAAAGTGCTTTCCAGTGTACTAGGTTTGGTGGTGGGCTTGAATACATGCCAGAGACTAGAACCAATGTTGCCAATGTGTTGACTACCCATCAGGTCATCGCATCTTCCCATCAAATACTCCAGACCCTGTTCTGAGCAAACTATCGTGAAAGAAAACTCAAAATTACCTGAACGCATAGAAACTTTCCAGTGATATGATGAGGTTTCAGTTCTTTCCTGGCTGTCCAATACAATGATGTGATCGCATACATCGCTATAAGAATGCTGATCTTCTCAAAGATTACGAAGTAGAATGAAACATTTGTAGGTGACAACTGCAAACAAAATATTTAATATTAAATTGCTAACCCTGTAGGTATGTGCTTTAGAACAATGCCAACGTATTTCCCACATGTCGTGAAAAGGAGACAAAGAAGTGGTAGATGATATTATCATCATCCAATGCGGTATTATGGTGGTTCGGTTCTATTTGGAATATTTTACGCTTAGATTAAATTTGCTGGTACTAGTTCTACATTTTTTCAGTAGCCATCTGTAATTTGAGGGGTCATTAATCACCTTCAGCCTTGATCAAAGTGAACTTTAATGCACGCACCGGCACCACGTTGAGCACACACCAGCACTACGTTCCCTTTAAAGGACATTTAATATTTACAGGAAACAATATTCCAAGATTTCTTGCAGTAATGTCTTATACTATGTAAAGTAGTCTTTTTCATTAGAATTTTGTCTGTCCGAGTGACCTTGCAGCTTTTATTTAACTGTTTTAAAGGCAACTTTTCAAAAGTAATTTGAATAAGGCATAGAAATGCCGGTGGACTGACGTCCACTGGTCCACCTAGTCGTTTATCCTTCCCTTTTTTTTCAAGAAGTTCGCCCTAAGCATAGTTACAGAACCTGCACTCTAAGGGGAAAATATTCCAGAGAGGATTGAACCACTATTAAAAAGTGCTTCAGTGAGTGGTATCTGCCCTCGGCAGAGGTGAAATCATCCATTCAACTTCTTTGCGTCATTTTAATTGCCCCTTATGATAATTAGGCAATATATTAAAGTATTTCTAAAACCCCCCACCCAGATTACCAGTCCACTCACATCACTATCCAAGTAGAGCCCGTTCGTCCACAGCACGGCAGATATGAAGTCAGATATGGGATGAAGTATGGCACTTTGATATACACCTATCTTTATCATTGTCACAAATCTTCCTGGAGTGAAGAAAAATGAAATGCTTGATGTAAATAACGTTTGTTTAATTAAAATTCGCTCTGAGTAGGCGGGAAGCAGAGCCTAAAATGTAACCAACTAGCGACCACTCAATAACAAAGAGCTACTAAAAGATGTGGTAACAGCAACTGTACTCTAAACAGAAAACATCCCAAACAGGAACTGAAATTCTATGGTAAAGTGCAGTGAGTGGTAGGGATAAGACTAAGAGTGGCAGAATCCTATTTTTCTTTGAAGTGTCTGAAATTGTCAATGTCAATTTCTCCAAAGACAATAAAACTTAAAAACCATCAACACTGCTATTTCATAGCAGTATAGATGATTCTGAACCTATTTCTACTGTTTGGTTGTGCTACCACACATTCAACAAACACTTGAATCTTATAGCAAAAGATAAAACACCCATTTTCTTCGGCTTTCTTACCATTAGCTGACGTTCTGTGACTCCAGATGGGACTAATCCAGAATCACTCATCTCCATGGAATAAGAGACTCAGCCAAAACACCCATATCATTAAAACACTATAATATGCCTGTAATTCCTGAATCTTGATCTGATATTGAAAAAAATCAGTAAATCGAACCCAAATCGCAAAAATGTTTGGAACCAGCAGCGTGGATCCAAATCTTATGAAAACCCTACAAATAAATACCACACTGCTATTATAAAAAAAAAAAAAAAAATAAAATCATGCTCTGTCATAATCTAGATCATAGTTATAACCCTTCTGAATGCTCCACCAACTCACTTATTAAAATAAACTCTTGGACAGCAGTATGAACAAATACATGCAAATGGAGTGACAGATATTCGGGCTTGAAGTCCACCGAGATGTCCGACTGCATAATTTTCGCCACCGAGATAATGCAGCATCAAACTCATCAATTCTTTCAGAGTGAACGAAAAATATCTGGAAATGTGAAATTTCACGAATACATCATTGAATAAAGCAGAAGACCATCTACTGGTACTAGACAACTAGGTATGGTCATACATATTGAAATTTCCAGAATACCCAGCTCTACCAGCTTCTCTATTATTCAGACGTGCGAAGAAAAAATTTGACTTCAAAAAAATTTAGGTCATTGACATTCACTGAAAAAATTTTGTTTCATTAGGTGGAGAAATGACACTGGAGAAAAAAACTTAAAATAGTGCTAAAGGTTTTGAAATTATTCCATGAAATTAGAAACCTTCAGGAGGAAAACAATATTCCATCACCTTGAGATAATACATAATAATACACTCGATTAACACATTTTGCTTATCACTGGAAAGTGATGCAAAATGATGAATTTTTTTGCTAAAATGTTCATCAAATCATACTTAATCATCAGAGAAAATACCACATTTAATTTTATGCAGATACAAGGATTTCATTTTTCAATCGTAGTGCATTGTTCCAAATTTATTCTCAATTGAAATGCACTCAAAGCAAGACTCAGACAGCCCAAAAAGGGCGAACTGGATAACTCTACAGCGAAGAACTGCGTAAAAAAAAGCAGCTGTACAGTAAGTAAAAACCATCAATAGTACAGAAAGTGGTATCTACCTGTTGGTCTACACTCCTTTGTTTCCTTTTAGTCGCCCCTCACGACACATAGGAGAAACAAATTAAGATAAATTCTAAACAGAATGAATACTCACACAATGAAAGCAAGCTCAGTCAGTGTACTTGATCTCGGTGATATGATTGCAAGAAATGAAGCAGTTGAATATGCTACATAAGAGAGCTGAAACATAAAAACATTAACTTGGTAAGGAAAAATACCTAGATTATAAGAGACCCTTGGGCGGAATGATTTAGGGTGTCTGGAATGAACATATAATTTTCTTCAGTTGAATCCAACAAAGCGACGCCCTTTGTAAAACTTTAATATAGGATAGGATTTCATTTTTATCCTGCGGGAGAGGAAAGCTGAGCATACAGATTAATCATATAGCGAACCACTGCCTCTCGTGCAGATACCAGTTCCGAATTGAGGTGAAATATTTTGACTTATCATATTCTTCATTTGGTGAAGGAAGCCAAAAGCAGTGTTTTCGGTAACCACCCTGCACCAGTGAGGCATCCAGCAGGCCTCTCTCATATAATCATCCTCTACGGGATTTGAACTTGCTCCTAGATGGTCAAAGATGAGTAAGTCAAAGCATGACAGATTGGACTAAACGGGCACGCTAAACACACTCTAAATAGGTGAATGAATATGTGGAATATATATTCAAATATCGGTTTACGAGGCAAATTGGAACTACCGGTACAAAAAAGTTTAATTTTATTACCAAAAAGGATGTACGGCACTTGCTATCAGTAATTATATAAATCATTTCAACAATATAATTATAAATGTATAAATTTCTATGTGCTAAATAGATTATCAGTCTTCGAATTTAATGAAGAAATATAAATTCTGTACTGGTGTGGCAAAAACTTGGTTTTTTTTGAGTAATCAAACTGTTCATTCGATTTTTTTTCTGATAGACAAAAGGCTTCAAAATCATCAATACCGCTATGAAATAGCAGTGTTGATGGTTTTGAAGCTTTTTGTCTTTTTATAAAGTTTGGTTACTACCAGAAACTCAAAAAAAAAAACATCTAAATCTTCTAGCCAAAGATATACTAACATGAAATATTGTCCATTTGCTAAATTTTCTTCCGGTGGAACTCATTCTCTTCGCGTGTCTGAGTAGCAGAGTATCTGACATTGTGGCCACTCAGACAGTGTGCTATCCTTTCATTCAGATTCAGTGTACATGGGGCTGGGCAGAACCGAATCATTTGGGAATTCGAATCCAATTCAAATAATTTTTTTGAATCTGATCGAATCACTAATTCTTTGTAAATAAAAATATCCCATTTTTAGTATTACAACTTGTCACCACTGCGCAAATAAAGAAATTTAAAGATTGTAGTGTATTTTTAATTCACACTTAGAGCAACAAGTCCGGATTCGAATCTGATTCAAATAATTTTTTTGAATCTGATCGAATCACTAATTCTTTGTAAATAACAAATATCCCATTTTTACTATTACAATTTGTCACCACTGCGCAAATAAAGAAATTTAAAGATTGTACTGTATTTTTAATTCACACTAAGAGCAACAAGTCCCGTATCTTGACGGTGAAATATAATCTATTTAGGTCAAATTTGACCAACATCGTTTGCATTTCGTCGTTAAAAATGAAAATCCTAGTTCGCTTAACAAGTTTTTGTTCCTATGAATGATTCACGATTGATTCGAATTAATCGTGCCTCGAATCCCCGGATTGAATTGCCCATCCAATGACCTAAGCAAAATGCGATCAAACTCTAACCTGTATTATCAGAACACTTTGAAGTCGAGATGAAGTTGTCAGTTCACGTTTAAAATGAAGACAATCATTTAAAAATAGAGTGATGAGAAGCAATGTTGTCAATCCTTCAAATCCAACTGCAATTGCTTCTGTTTTTGACATATCTGAAAGAAAACAAATACTTAGCTGGACATTATTTGCACATATGAGGTTTTGGAACTAGAGTCAAAAAGGTACTAAATAATTTCGAAAAATTCTAATTTGAAATCAATCTACGGAAGGCTGGAAGCGGCGTCTAAAAGGAAACAACTCACAGCAACTTAAGTAGCAAAGAGTTACTCAAAAAATGTAGTACCAGCAACTGCACTCAAAGTTGAAAACATACCAAGGAGGACTAAACCATTATAATAAAGTGCAATAAGTGATATCCACCACTTCTCTTCTCTTTTAGTAGTCTATTGTGACATGAAGATACATCAGAGCAAGTCCAAACTACAGGGCTATTTATTTTTTTTTATAGTCACTTCTTGGAGTGACGCACCCTGAATAAGGCCATGCACCCGCGGCCACTTATAAACGGGCAGGATTAGTATTGCTGGAAAGATATTATCTTTTCCTGTTCGACTTAGCCTACCCAAGTTACTACACCCTGGGTTGAGTGCTTGGCATTGATTAACAAGCCGGACTTGCCAGGACTCGAACCCGAGATCTTCAACCTGCGATGCCAACATGTCTAACCACTAGGCCATCGTGCCCACAAATCCCTTCGACTAAACATTATCTGGCATCACCATCTACCGCTTTGGCCTCAATTTACTTACAAGCAAAGTATGTTGAGATGTTAGGACTGACATTACTGGAACAATTGTATGACATCTTATATGATTAGTTGAATTCATATTGGGTTGGTGTCTTCAAGCGAGCATATGTTATTTTGATGAAAATAATGACAATCTTATAATAATATTAACATTACTGCATGGTTGGATCTAAGAAAAAAAGACACAAGAATTGCAGTTTCAAGTAGGTGTCAATACAAAGTTTAAAATAGGTATCGGACATCACGGTTTATGTTGTATACGTTAATATACTTTTATCAACTATATTTGATATTTCTATAGAGATTGATAAAGTTCAAAACTTCATGTCTGTACTATAAAAAGTCACTCATGATAGATTAACTTGTTGAGCTCATGCGCATGAAACTAAGATGTAAAAACTTGATTAGCTGTTAGAGTTGGGTTAACGATGGCCTGTGTCTTTATAACAACACCTGGCATCTCATGAGGTATATTACCATATATAAGTCTTAATATCAGAATTGTCCTACTGTAAAAAAGGAAGCAATGCAGTGTTGGGCATTTATTAAGCTACAATGATAACAGACAGACAGTATGTCAGTTAGTTCGCTAATCGGACACCCGAAGAAAATGGTTGTCATTGGAAAAAATTTAGCAAATTGGTAACACTGCATAATATATGTCTTGAGGGAAGAAAAAACGTCATTTCTGGGTGTCTGGCAGTAACCAATCTATGCAAAAAGGTTCAAAATCATCAATACTGCAGGAGCAGTGTTGATGATTTTGAAGCTTTTCTGTTCATTGGAAGAAAATGACAAACATTTCAGATGCCCGGAGAAAGATATTCTATCACCTTGGATGAGAAACGAGAATATCCTGATACATATTGATGATAATTGGGAATGTGGTACAGTGCTAAACTTCCCTACACACTAGCATCATCTTTGTTCATTTTAATATTTATGCAAATAAAATCCATTCACCATGTCACCATTCAATTTTGAATCAATTAAAAGAAACTATCATTAAATAAATGGTTAAGACAAAATCCTCATCCGCCGACCTGGGACTGGTGTCCGCACAAGAAATCACGGTTCACTATATGGTTAAGCTGTATTGTCAGCTTTCCTCTCCATCATTTATCTATCACTAAATGGGATTTCTAAAATTCTCCTTCAATCCTTGAAAATTTCTCAAAAAATATAGTTTAAAAACTAGGAAAAAAATACCTCAACAGCAGTATATTGTCCAACAATGATTGACGAATGATATAAAATCAATTTATTGATCATTCTGTCGACTCATTGTAAACATATTTATAACAATTATCATGGTAATCAATTTAATCCAACACGAATCAGTTTGTTCAGATTCTGCAACATGCATGGATCGTTATTGTGAACCAAAGATGAATATACTCTAATAAAAATATGTACTTTCGCATGTACATTTATTGTTAATGAGTAAAAATGAACATACACTAAAAAAATATGCTCGACTCTTGTCTGAAACTGCGCAAAGACGTTTTTGGGAGTTTTGACATAGTCTTGAAATAAGAAACTGGTTGACGGCATTTTTTATATCCACTCAGTTGAGTGGACCACCCTGGACAAGGCTCTGTACCAGCAGTCACCTATTTATTGACAAGCAGGGTTGGAAGTATTGGAAACAGTATTGGAAAGATATAGTCTACGGTTTGAGCCTACCCAAGTCAACACACCCAGGGTCGAGTGGTGCGCATGGATTAACAAACCGGGTTAACCGAGACTCAATCGAGATTTTCAATCTGCGATACCAATATGATAACCACTAGGCCATCACACCTACTAAAGGTCATTAAATCAGTTCAGGTCACTGACAAATTATACTAACAATACTGTGTTCGTCTGCGGACCACACCTGTTTTATATATAACATAAGACACTTTAAAATGAATTTCTATCTAAGCAAGGTTGGAAGTACAATCAGCACCTTTGTGAGGTGCGATGGCCTACTAGTTAAACATGTTGGCATCGCAGGTTGAAGATCTCGGGTTCGAGCCCCGGTGAGTCCGGCTCGCTTATCCATGCCCACCACTCAACCCAGTAATTGTAACCCTGTCCGTCTACAAGTGGCCGCTGTTACAGGGCGTTGGACAGGGTGATCCACTCTAAGAAGCGGCTATAAAAAAAAGGGGGGGGGGGGGGGGAATTAACCTACAACTAATGATATGGTTTAGAGCTGCATAAAATATAGAAATAGGAAAATCCTTTCCTGAAAACTACTCCATATAGTGATGAATCAACAGTGCAGTGAGTGACATCTGCCCTGGGCAATAACACTAAATAATTATGATTCTTGCATCCACACTCAGCAATGGCCAAAATTCAAATAAATTTTTGAATCCAATCGAATGATTTTACAAAGTCAGAATATTTAGTTGAGATGTTTTATAATAAATAAACATGAAAAACTCAAGCTCACTTTTCGAAAATATATACACTTTAATAAAGTCTGCTCATTTCACTTGCCAAGTCCTTAGTATTCGACTAGAGTTCGAGTTCGAGTAAAGGTTCCGCAATTCCAACATGAAACAAACAGCTTAGAAAACTCTACTTCGTGTTAATCACCTTAATAAATAATATAAGAGTCCTGAAAATACCCAATGAGCAGAGATGCCTAAAATGAATTGAAAACATTCGAAAAAGGAACATATTCAATAAAGTGAAATTTTTGATTTTAGATATATTTCAGGAAAGTGGAGTATGAAAATATGTCATTTCTATTGCATAATTTCAGACCGAACCAACAGAAAAATTTGTTTATGCTCTCCAAACCAACATAGTTCATAAAATAAAAATAATTATATACTATAATCAAAATTTTCAGGACTTTGCAATAGTTATGTTCTTTAAAAAGATTTAAAATGCTACCTTTTGTTAAAAACATGGCTGAATGTAGAGTGTTTTCGATAATTCATAATCAAAATTATTTTTTCAGAATGTATTGGAAATAGTAAAATATTCGGTTTTGGCCACTCCCTATTAATGGAAAACTGGAGCTGCAGAATGACTTCGAAAATGAATTCTGAATTCCCGCCTCAATGACTAAGTTCTTGTAGAGTAAATTCAGGTCTTGTGTTTCATTCTGCCACAAAAAACCTTTTCGATGTTCCACAATTTACCGGTACTTTCGGTATATACACAATTTTCATGATCTTCCTCTTAGTGACTTTCATCCACAAGAAATCAAGACTCAAAGTCGAACTCCATGTTGTTACTTTACAATAATTATTAAGACTCCACAGTACTTTAGCATTCAGTTTTTCAGGGTCAAACATTGATTAACAACACTCAATAAATGATTATTTTCAAGAGCTGCAGCCACTCTTTCTTTGTCCGCAAGTTGTTTATTTACAGCTACCTCAGATTGATGAGTTCCTTCTGCAATTTTTATCTCAACTTTGAACCTTGAGGGCAGAGCTCTTAAAAGTTGTACTCTGATCGCAAGTCCAATCAAAGTTGCCATACTACAATGCGGTATGGTGGGTGTAAATGACACGATTACAGTGTTTGTTTTATCGTTTACAAAGATATCTTTTTCGTTGACAACACGCAAGTCTTCAAGGGTAAGAGGATGTTCAGGATCATTTATATCACGTATTAAATCGAAAATTTCTCTTGCGTCGATTTCATCGTGAATATCGTCATCTTCGTTTTCTACTCGATGTCGCGGAGTCTGAGACTCGTGAACCAGAGGATTGGCATTGTCTTTCGATGAAAAATCCATATTTTAGTTGTAGAATCCTAGATACAAATCTCATGTAATATTCTGATAAGAAGTAGGATTTTATGAGAATATAATATAAGAGATTTAAAAGAGATTACTGAAAAGCAGAAATCTTGATCTGGGTTAGGCGAATGTATCTGAAATATCTTATTTTCATTTTCCATTGTAGTCAGAAATCTTGATTCTGTCAAGACCCTATGGGTGTCTGCAAAATTCATGTCATCTTCTTTTGATGTTCAAAAAGCTTCAAAACCATCAGCACTACTATTTCATAGCAGTATGATGATTTTGGAACTTCTGTACAGTTGGTTGCTACCACACAGAAAAACAGTTGTGGCTGATTTGTCCCGCTTAATATTATCCGCCACCGTCTGTGGCCCAAACCCCACTAAATTAAAATTTGGATTGTTTACAAAATTAATCTGTTAATTAGGCTATAATACAGAATCGAATGATTTATTATGACATCCTTCATACAACACATCTTAGAAAAGATGATAATAATCAGTAATACTCCACCATCAACAGATCAATGGCTGACCCAGTTGCATATAAAATATATCAGTAAACTTTTTATGAAATAAAAACACAAAGGTAATAAATTAACCACTAAGCACATTCTGCATTGTTATGCCAAGTTTTTGAATACATTCAAGTAATTCATTCAAACCAACACTGAATAATGGTAATGAAAACTTTTATCGGAGCATTACACAGGATACAGACTTCTTTAATAAACCCTCATTTACAATAGGCTCAACTATAATACTGAATACCTAGCCTACTTTACTATTTTCATTCATAAAATTGAGCGTGCACACCATTTTGAACATTGTTCGTAGATTTTCTCTTTGCCAATTGTTGATATTCCAAACAAGATTTTGAGAGAATATTCCATTCAAGATAATATTCCATTCCATTAAAAAATTTCAATGCCAAATCGGCTGTCGGCGGGAAGGATTCACGAGAGGGCGCACGAGAGTTTGCACCGGCAGCAAAAAATTGAGACTTGGTTATGGCCTTCATTCTATAATAAGGTTAGTGGATTTGAAACCAAAATTTTGAGTAAAAATGGCATGCATTTTATATTGCAATTCTGTTATACTTAACTACTGCACTGCCAAAACAATTTCACATAATCACAAATAGAAAAATATATGGACACAATCTTCAATAGGTCTATATATATCACACAATCCACAATATGCTGATCCCCCTTCTTCTCAATGCCGTAATTTGTTACCAGTCTGGAGACGGAGAAAACAAACTCGCACTACCCATTCGTGAAGCAGAATATACCGTTTAGGTGAATCCCAATAAAGTCACGAAAGAAACGGCAAGTCAGAATCAAGGAATGTCTGGGTGATACGGTTTCCGTTTTTTTTCATTTTCATCTCGTGGGAGTTGAATGCCGCAAATCTTCAAAACCAATCTTCGTGCCAACTTTGGAGGTCACCCTGAAAATGTTTAAAACAAATTTTGAGCATTTTTCTTGCCTGCGACGCTCGCATTTGACATTGACCGCCAAAAATATCTGCAACTTTTGGCCCCACTTTTTTGCTTTTTAAATCTCCAAAACAATTCGTCGAGGAGCATGTAAAAGGTATGAATGAAACGAAAACGACATATTTTTTTAACGAATGAATTGCGTTGCTGCAACGCGGCCATTTGCGGCCCTAAACTTGCAAAATACAAATACCAGTTTTAAATTTATTATTATTTCTATATTTTTTTACTGGGCAGTGAGTCTTCAATGAAACGCGTCTCCAAGCCGCCCCTCATTTATGTCCTATGCACCCAATTATAATTTCCTTAACAACAACCTTCACGATTTTTTCGTGCGTTAGTTGCGAATGCTACTATTTAATTCCTGTTGTGTGCTGAACATTTATTGTGTGACCGCTGGCCACTGTTTTCCGCCCCTTGTTTACTTTTCGTCTTTGATGTTGTGTCGGTAAATTAACTTTAGGGCTAACGGGCGCGCGTACTTATTACGTATTTTTAAACTTCATTTGAGGTTTGTTTACTTTTGTAACTCTAAAATGTAAATACGATATTTTTTTGATACTGTTGTCACGACGAGAAGGTCGAAATAAGTCTATCTATCTATTTTCGATTTTTAGCGTGACGCGCGATGTTGTGAATTTGCAATCGCTTATGTTGCATGAAGGTGTAAAATATCAGATCAAGCAGCTCATATAATTATTGTAGGCATTAATATGAATCAAATCAAGAATAATCGGAAAACGAAATGAATTTAAATCAGAATTCTGAAATCCCTGACTATTCGGAAAAGTGAACTCATGATAGAGGGGTAGAAGTGGCCACTCAAATGCAATAGTAAAATTTTGAACGCAATCTTAGAGGGCTGGGAAATATTTGAGGGATACGATTTGCAATTTCATTCCAAATATTCATTATTGTAAGCAAAATATTTGTAAATATTTGCATGACTTTTGCTCCCAGTTTAGTGAATATTCTCAGCAAAGTGAAATTGTTATTCTTTTTCGCGCTCCAAAAGCCCCAATATTTGAGGCCTACCGCCGCCATCGTCTCTCCGCAATCATAATTCATTAGTCAGACACACAGAGTTGGGCAAACAGAACACGATCGAATTCAGTTGGGCGTTCTCTCGTGAAAAACAAATAAGTTGCTTGTCGCAGTCGCATGGTCTGTACGCCAACCGCACATCATAAAATCCACAAATTTATGAAACATTTCTTTTTGCTCAATCAACGATCAAACATGTTATAAGCATGTTTTTATTGAATTAAAATTCAGTACTAACGGGTGGGTGCCTTTACCGCCTTTGCTCGAAGTAGCGCATGGTGGGAATATCTTAGAATATACTTAAGAAGGCTACTTAATTTTGAGTTGGGCGGTAAATAAATCGATTCATGAAATCTCAAACACGTGGACCGTGTGGTAGTAGCTACTAAAGAACACCTTTATTTACATTGGACTTGAAAATTGAAACAATTCAAATCAACATAATCCGGATTCCGGAAACAGTACGGTTACAGAAAGTTCCAAATTAAGGATGTTGGTAAATGAAAGTATTTGGATAGTAATTTCGGTTAAATAATTTTACGTAATAGAGGTAAAAAGATCAAATCTCATTTGGTGCAATCTGCAAAATTTCACCATATGCATGTTCAAGGGATGCAAATCCACCGGGTGCAGTAATATCGCGTGTAACTCCATCGGGTGCAAATCCGCGGGGTGCAAATATTCTTCTAAAATTTCTTTCAAAAATATCAACTTTAAAAATACGGAGGAATTTTTTGTCGAAGCTGCACCCAGCCCGCACTCATTTACGACGTCACTTGAAACGATGTAGAACGTTCCCGATTCTATATTTGCAGTGAGCCGACTTTTACCCTACCTTCGTTGATTGCTTAAGTCTCGTTTGCCAATCCTTGTAACGATGTCACGTGATGTATTTATTTTATCACTTTTTTGTTGAAAGAGGTGTCGAAACATATTAAAGTCGACATGATGTCAAAAAACAAACATGATACTGATAGCACCCGTTTGTTTTAGTACTTGGGTCATTAGTTCGCAATGTTGCGGGTAATTAATGTTTCGCTACACGGCGGGAATCTAGACATTAGTTCAACCTTATATCACTATTCCTCTGCATAATGCATCAATTTGTGATGTGTTTTACTGACAATCAAAATATTCAATTAAAATAAAAAAAATCCGAAAAAAACACTTTTTTCAATCCAGTCAAATCCAGCGCAACAGGATTATGTTGCATAACACATCAATCAAGTCCCGATCAGAAATTTTATTTGTACAAGAATGTGCCACAGATGGACCATGCCTCAGACGCACGGCAGTAGCCAATGCTTAATAACAGACGCTTGTTGAGGTTTTTTCTGATGCAGATTTGGTGAACAATTCTTTGTCCAATTTCATTCCAACCAGGGATAGAGGCTGTACTAAGAAAAATCAACCAATGAACACTGATTTTGGGAACAGTTACATCAGGTGAAGGACCAGCAACTGCACCGTACGTGAAAACATTCCTTGCTTAACGGAATTCCATGGGTATCCCCCCCGGGCAATGGTAAAACCATCTTTTAAGCCTTACGGGTACGCTCTTTAGTATAGTCCTAGTGCTTTTCCTGCGAGTAGTGAGAGGCGACTAAAAGGAGGCAAAGTAATGGTAGATGGTTTTACAATAACCCAGGTTGTTGATACTTATCTTTTAGTAGCCTTACTCTACGTAAATTTCAACAAAAAAAATCTGTCACTTTTTTGCTTTGTTTTTAAATGCTGGGCACTTAAAAATAAAAAAGGGGCATTTTGACTTAGTCATGGCAGTAGTAACAAGCTAGAATACAACACATACCAGATTGATTTTACACAAGATATTTATTTGCATAAACAATGAACATGTATACAAAACAACAGTTAAATCTAAATCTACATAAAATAAACGAAAAGTTTATTGTGTAAATGACTGGATAAAACTACATGATCTAGCAAGCGGTTAAGGTTCAGTGCATATATGCATGGGAAGGTTTGTCTTAATAAGATTTTAAAATGAGGAATTAAGTTGAAATTATGCTTAGGATAATTGGTTTTAAAATTTCGAATATTTTGTATTTGTTTTTGGTTCCGCGATCCTAGCCAAAGCCAAATCTTGCCTAGACATGCTTTGATAAGTATGGGTAACCAATGGGATACGCCGCGAAGGCGCGGTCTATTTGGGACACATACTTGATAAAATTTCTGATAGGGAGGGACTTTTTAAAAGCCTATGTCCCATCAACGAGCAGTCATTTCTTTTTAAATTGTCTGGGTTGGAACAAAAAAACCATGCCGTAGGTTCAACAAAGCTATCAGCTGAAAATCATGTATAACAGCCTTGGTTAAATCACAGACTATATAAAATATTTCAAGTAACTATAAAGTTAAGTGAATTCTAATATTCAATGACAAGAGTAACTCTTTCTTATTATTTTTTGGGATGAGTTATTTGTAGTTTTGGATGATTTTTTGTTTTTTTTCTAAGTATGGAATTAAAAATTGTAACATTCTATTGGAAATGTCTGATTGACAGAACACAAATATTGAACAACCAGGGTTGACACTTACAGATACCAACTGATTTTCGAATCGCAAAACGAATCATTGCATTTAACATTAGATCTCATTTTGCTTCAAAATTTAACAAGGCAAAAAGGGAAACTTTAGATAAAGATAGACCGTGCCACCAAGGTCCAGCTGTACCTCGTGCTCAGTAAAATGAAATTGCGAAATCCTGTGCAAATTTTATTTTTTATAGACGCTTTAAGCAAGACGGAAACTGCGGCTACAAGGAGCCAACTACAGGTCACTTAAATGGCAAAGTGATACTTTAAGTTGTGCCAAAAACAGAACAACACGACCATTGCAAAGTGCAGTGAGAAGTATCTGCCCTGTGCAATGTATCTGAAACAATCTTATATCTGAAAGTAACTTCCCCAAAATCGAAACATCGGTCAAACTCAACATATATTAATATAGAAGGAATACATCCAAAGATACGCAATATTCTCAAACGATTAAGTAGAAATTATCGAATTTGAAACACCGGGAACTTTCATTTTGTTCTCTAATACTGCCAGGCTTTATTTACAAAAAAAATGAGACTATAAAGGGATGCCGGAAACATTTGGGGATTGGGAGACAACCTACTATAAAAAGGACTTCTAAAAACATGTGACTAAGATGCACAAAATATTTTTATACCAGCATTCTTAGGAGTGGAAGGAAGAGAACAACATTAAGGACTGAGATTGAGAAGAAAAATTTTTGAAACATCAAAAAAATTTCATGGATTGCATTTAGGGGTGGCCAAAATAGAGTATTTTTTGGTTTCAGTATCTAATCGAAAAATTTTCCCGAATCGAATATTCGAATCAGAAATCATATAATAAACAAACAAAAACATCCTTTTATTAGCTTATTGAAAAAATGCAAACTTGTCCTTTTGTTGATTTCAAATCGAATATTTTGGACAGCCCAAATTGTATTCAATAAAAATCAAATGCACTTTGAAGGCACCTGAAAATTTGAAACATTTGTGTCCTCAAATTGAGAAAGGGGCACAAGCTGTCTCTCTTCCCCCCAATGAGATAACTGCTGCCATGCTCCGACACCTCTAGATTTATAGCTCAAACTTTCCCACTTATTGATAGTAAAAGTTCAAGGAAAAATTATAAACAAAATTAGTGAAATATCAGCACAAATTCATACCCAGAAGCTCAATTTACAAACAAATATTATTACTTTAAGAAAATTTTTGTACAAGTAATGCAGATAAGCGCAGAACCATGACGGATAAATTAATATTAACACCCTAATCATAAACTATGTTTTGCCAAGTATGCGCCACATTCTATAAATGGTTTTACCATCGATCAGGACAGATACCACTCACTGAACTTTACCATGATGGTTCAGTTCCGTTTGGGATGTTTTCCGTTTAGAGTGCAGTTGCTGGTACTACATCTTTAAGTCGCTCTTTGCTATTTAGTGGCCGTTGGTTGGTACCCCTTGGGAGCTGCTTCCAGCCTTTCAAAAAAATGTTTAACACATTATTTTAATTTCGGTTCACTAGAGAAATCAAATAGAATATTTTATGATTTTACGATGCATGGATCAAGTATTTTAACGCCCAATCCCCTGTGCTATATCAAAATAAAAATAGTTACAGATATGCACCAACTAAATTGAAGGATTAGGCAGGCTGCTGAAAGAAGTATAACAGGGCGATCCAATTAATTTTTCAAAAAAAAACATGGCATATTATTTGGCAAAAACATAAATGCACATAACTCTACGAAAATGAAGGACAGAGGAAAATAAGGAAGCTACAGATAGAATGAAACACAAAAAGAATACAACATAACTCGAAGTAAATTAGCAATAAAAAAGAATTGTGAGATAGAAGTTGAAACGCATGATCTAAAGTCCCTTATTTTTTTGGCCTCAAGCAGCACCCACTTACGGCAAAATCGCAAAGAGTTGCTCCAAGAATGTATAATCAACATCTGGAAAAATCCCGAAGAGTGCTTAACGCTATATTAAAAAGCAGTCAGTGGTATTTACCCTAGGCACTGCAAAACCATCTGCCATTACTTTGTTCCTTTTCAGCCGCCTTTTAGTAGAGCAGAATCAAATTAAAGCACATATAATTCACCCAATAGAGAGCAGATGTTTTTAAATTTACAACTTAGATAAAGTTCTTTATACACAGTACATACAATACTACTGGATTTGCAAGAGAATGATTGGCTGATTGAAATCAATGACTTGAAAGTGTCATCCCTATTTACTGTTGATGGCCAGAATCGAATATTTGTTGAAACAGAATCAAATTGAACGGCTTTTGTCAATCAAAATTTCCCGAATCATGAATCAAACAACTCAATTTCTATGAAAAACCAAAAAAAAAAATCACAATGATAATAAAGACTAATACTATATTATTCAATGAACATGTGGTTTTAAAACTAAAGGCTTAAGATAAATTTTCAGAAGCTAAGAGGAAAACTTAGAGAAATGTGACTGATTTTGTATATATATTTGCAATTCGCGAATCAAAGTATATATATATCGGTCAGATTGGCAGGATGCCAGTTAACGGTACTCAAGACACCCACAGAAAGTTGGTTTCATCAGAAGAAAATCTACCTAATATGTAATATTTCATGACATATCTCTGGCTAGAAGATTTTAATGCCTTTTTTTCAGTGTTTGGTCGTAAGCAAACTGTAAAACCGATTCAACATTATCAATACCGCTATAAAATAGCAGTGTTCGTGATTTTGAAGCTTTAAAATAATTCTGCCACTCTGGTATAGGTTTTCAAAATATTTTTTTTCTAATTAGCAATATAAACCTGTTTTTTCACAGCTTCGGCATTACGAAATATGCCAATTTCATGTATTAATGATTTAACTGGTAGAATGAGATTGAGCTGGACATATATTGGCTCAAACTGAGATGTTAACATGTAAGCCATTTAGCCAATGTGCCTCACAAATTCAACAACAATACCACTGATACACTGGAGAGTTTAAAAAAGTATTTGGTATGCAAGGAATATTCAAAACAAAATACCACGGTGATTTCATTAATAAGAATTGTTCTTTGTTTGTTATCTGAAACAATTTTTGAAGGCATGAAACTAACAGTCATCAACGCTTATTAATTTTCAGTCATCAGTGCCACGCAATCAGAAATTTCGCTCTGTCTGGCATGAGCAAATGAACCATGTTATGACTAATGCTTAACAAAAATGACTGGATAAATTTTGTGACCAGATAGCTTATTTTAGATACTTTCTAATAAGGAACGAACTATTTGCCCAAAAAAAACACATACAAAAGAGCTATGACCACATCACAATCACACACAATATGTAGATTTGGGGAGGCCACATACATCCTTTGGGGATGGCCAAAGCCCAGGGGTGCAAATAACACCAGAGTGCAATAGCCTTACCCTCACCATTAGTCGAGCACACATCTTTACGTATTTAAATACTATTGTAAATTGCAAATTTTTTCATAATTCGGGGGGCACCATATCTATATGCTTGAAACGTGTTCATAAATTACAATTGTTTAAAACAATCTTCATGACCTCTAAAGAACCGTTATGAAAATTGTTAATATCAAGCACAACAGTAAAATAAAAAGTATTTTTGCACAAAACTGACACAATTCACTTCTCAAAATACTCATGCCTCAAGAAAATTTGAGAATGTGTATAGAGTACCGGTACTCTAGTACTAGAATCCTTATTTGCATACCTCAAATCTAAATAATCAAATATTTTGAATACACTCAGAACTAATAATTTTGGATATGAAATATCGAATACATTCTAAATTCAGCCATGTTTTTGATGAACAGCAACATTTTACTTTTTCAAGAAGAAATATTACGATAATTACAAAATCTGGGAAACTTTTCGAGCATGGCAGACAATTTCCCTAATTTCATGAAACCTTGTCAATTTGGTGAGCAAAAAATGATCTTTTTGTCAATTTTATCAGGATTTATGCCATAAAAACGCCCTATTTCAATACACTACTATCCTGAAATATATTTGAAATCAAGAATTTTACTATATCTGATATGTCCTTTTTTGTAATGTTCGATAATGTTTTAGATATCCCTGGTCATATCTGTGAATCCATGTTTATATTAACAAAGCAACTGTCAGAATTTGCAACAGCCATATTGATACAATATAATGAATAATCACTGGACAGTGACGTGCCCAATACCAACCTAATGGTACATTTTTTGTTTGAGCAACGGTATATGCAATAGAAGAGTAGTGATATGTATGTGTAATATTCATGAATAAAATTACCAATATACACTTGGTATATCGCAGCTCAAGATATTTGTACGGACTTAATTCCTGTGATAATGAAATCATTGGATATTGGATGAATTTGAAACAGGCATATAGATACGCTATAAAAATAATTTTGGTTTAAAATATTAGAAATCTATTGCAAAAAATTTAACTAACATATCCTAATTATGGTCAATTAAACCGTAGAGAATTTTGCATACTTGCGATACTGTTGAAGATTTGTTTTATGAAACTGTCACTTTTGCAGTTTCAGTGCCAATAAAGCGATAAGAATGGGAGCTTCCTAATTGAGAATTAGTAGAGGCCAGACTGGCAGAATGTAGGCTACCCAGACACGGCCAGAAGATTTAATCTGCTCTATTTGAGTGTCCGTCCGTTGAGTTTTATAGCAACCCCACTGTATAGAAAGGTTCAAAATCATCAAAACTGCTTTGAAATGGCAGTTTTGAAAGCTTTTCTTGTCCATTGAAAGAAAATGGCATGAACATTTCAGACACCCGAAGGAAACCAAAATTCTGCCGCTATGGTAGAAACTAATTTCTAATGATCTATTCATCAAAAGTCGAGGCAGTTTGATAACTTTGCACATACATCTCATGAAAAAGTTGGAAATATGGGTGGCAAAAGTGACATTTCCGAACCACACAGTCTTCTCTGCGTAAATCCGAATTGCGCCTGAAGTTGATGATAAATCTCTGCCTGAATTTCCATTGAAAAAATCAACAAGCACAATTTGATCTATTAGACGAATGAACAACTTCTTTATCAACAGAAAGAACAGTCGCGCGCTTCACACTGGGATATTCTTCACCCATCATGGGTTTACTGCTTCTCAGTTTGTGCGCAAGAGTTAAAAATATTGCTTCAACATTATTACATTCGCTGTCATCCTTCGCAGAAGTCTCAAACAGCGGCATAATGTGGGCATCTGCAAATCTTTGTGCTACGTTCGTATCAACTTTTATTTCGTCATTTTTGTCGCATTTATTTCCAACTAAAATCCGAGGGATAGATCGATCGAGAGCATATCTATCACATTCATCTATCCAGTTCCGCAGGCTTTCAAAGGATATTGGCTTTGTGACATCATAAACAAACACAACAGCATGAACATTTCGATAATAATGTGGAACCATCGATTTCCTAAATCTCTCCTGCCCAGCTGTGTCCCAAAGTTGGAGTTTTAAGCGTTCATCATCAATAACAACTGTCTTTTCACGAAAATCAACGCCAATGGTTGCCTCAGTTTTTGAGGGAAAATGTCCAGAACAAAAACGAAACGTTAGGCAAGTTTTGCCAACATCGGAATCGCCTACAACGATTATTTTAAATATCCTATTTGGAGTTGATTTCGCCATGCCTTCCTCAGCATAAGATGAGGCCATGGTGTCCTTATATTCTAGTCTTGTAAAAAATCTTTGTCTCGGCCCTTTTTTTCCTAAAAATCTCCTAAAAACAGAACAAAGACATTGCTCAATCCCTATAGGCTACCTACCGTACCAGCTAAGTTAACCGACCTCTTAACTCTTTGTTTCCTTCGGATAAACATGACACTAGTAAAGCGTAAAACGCTGATGTAGTTAACTCTCTAACATTCCTGCAGATATGAGGTCCGCTATTTACAAATGATTTTATGGCTGCTGATAGAACATAGGATAGAGTTCGTTGGGAATGTTGGGTTTGTGGTGGAAGGTTTTTGCAAAGATCTATTCTGAAACAGTGAAAGAAACGAATTTCACAAAAACGCGATGTCATTTATAGATAAGAAGTAGTATGTGCAATAAAAATGATGTTTTGAAATATTGACCAAAAATAAATCATGAATGAGGTGCGCGAACGCGTGTTACTTTCTTCTGATGTTCCCTTGAAACATATTCCGTAACACGTTTTTGAACTTTCTTTAAGGTTTTGTTTGCTTTCCTGATAACTCTTTAATGTTATATCTTTATTTGTATCGCCTTTTGTGTCGAAATAAACTATGTCTATGTCTAATTTGCAGTAGTGGATCTCTAAAAATTTCTGGTGGAGTGCCCAAGTTAGTCGTCAATTCGACAGCAATAACGTGCGCCACAATCTCAAATTATTCAAACATAGATAGCATCACGAATCTCTACAGCGGAATAAAGAGAGGAACATGAAAATCATGCCGAAGCCTCGGAAAATTTTCACTGAACAAATATTAAGGGTTCGTGTTTGATTGAATCTAAAAAGACGCCAACATAAACCTTAAGCTACGCTAAATATTTGACGTTTTGCTATAAATAAAAATTTCGGGGCGTTAAGAGTCTGGCAGTGGAATGCAGTTTCCCCATAAATCTAGAGTTCGAAGCACGACAAATAAAGCCATAATGCGGCCCACGTTTTCGATAAATATCTTGATCTATCCTAGGGGAAGATTAGGATAAAAATTTAAATAGAATAGATTAATCTGTGAGCGACTTTTGAAAAGCACTACAAGCTGGTTGCATAGTCACACAGTTTTGGGACAATGCCCAATAAAAATTATCAGCGCAGGATGCTTGAAATAATCCACCGAGTTGTCCTTCCAATGGGCTCACTTGGAAAATTTTCTATCCATGACAGAGTCCCCCTAATTAACAACTTTTCTTACAGCCGCTTTGTCCATATCAAAACCCATAAAGTGTCTAAAGACACAACTCCGAATGGAACATCGTTTTCTATTACAAAATTTCGAAGAATTTGTATGAAATGAATACATAAATATGAACTGCAAGTCAAAAAATTGACATGATTGAAACAAAGGCACAGTCAAGAAACCAAAACAATGTGAATAGGTAAAACGTGAAGAATAATGATTTTTTTTAATGAAATTTGCTCCAAGCAAATGGCAAAGAGCTGGTAAAAGAAGAAGAACCAACAACTGCACTCTCGAGCAGAACACATCCCAGAGAGCCTGAACCATTATAATAAAGTGTAGTGAGTGGTATCTGCCACGGACAATTGTAAAACCATCTACCAGTTGCAACAGTTTTGTAGTAACATAACATCAGGATTTAAGTAAGAATTTTTCCAAAGCAAGCTTTAGGAATGATAAGCACAGAAAAGTTTTGAAATAGCATAAATTTGCTCCAAATGAACAAAAATTAACATTCAAACATGTGTAAACAGCAGGAAACTCAAACAACCCAGTCACATACATAGTTCTAAAAGTAGTCTTTTTACACATTATACAAGAAATAATATAGCAAGAACTTATCACACAAAGCACAGTGGTCAGTCTGCCCAAATAGAAAAATCATTCAATAAATCATATAACTAAACCTGTTTCGAACAGCAACAATAACAAACAAAATTTTAAAGCAAAATATATGGAAATCAGAATAATTTTCAATGGGTGTAAAGTAAATCGTTGGAACTATAAAACAAAGAAAAAAACGGTTATGAAAGCAGATATAGACAACTGTTCTGTGGTCTAAATCACAGTGAAATGTGGTACAAAATAAAATTGTGGAAGATATTTACACAGGCACACAACCCAATAAAAAATTTCATTTTGTCAAAAATATGAACTATACAAGGAAAAGCACTTTGACAGCGTGACTTATCAGCGACTCATACTTGACAAAATATATTTTATGATTTTTCAGACTTGAATAGTTGCACGCTATAAATCGAATGCTAGGGTTTCGACTCAAGGCTACAGGGTAGCATAATCTTTGTAAGTGATTAGTAGTCATATTCTTTTATTGGACAAATAATGATTATACGTGTTTATTGAAAAAGTTGATACTGATTTATCCTGCGCGCTTCCAGAAGATACAGTGGTTATGTTTAATTTGTGTAACACAGTAAACTTGATATCTCTTGCTTTAAATTTAAAGTGATTTATGATAGATAATTCTCTTGATAAAACCCCTTTTCCAGTGCGCGCCCACTTGTATGTAAACACCATCGATGATTTTTTATGGTAAATGGGCGCAGTGAGAGATATTAATTTCAAACCAAAGAAGTGCAAAAACCATTCAATTTATTCCACAATGCCGTACTGAATTAAATTTACTGAAAATATTTGGCTCAGCGTGCAGTTGAAAGAATTATTCAAAAAGGGGGCCATGTTTTTTGTTTTGAAAAAAGTCAAAATTTATGCAACAATAAACCATTCTTCACCAAAAATCGCAAAGTGCAAAGTTGCAAGAGACTTATATGAGTGTCCTACCTAAATCCAATGATATGCAAAGAGTATAAGTATAGAAGTGACATAAGTACAGATATGAATACAAAAAATCTTCACCCTTGGAGAGTGCTTATTGAGTTTTAAAACTAATATCTAGCAGTAAATGGCAATTAAACGCGGCAATCCAAATTCAGAAAATATTAATGGAAACTTGTGAGTGTATACTAATAAATATATCTGATTGAGAAATCAAACAAACAAATGAAACAAAATAATACAAAAAAAAATCATATTTGAAAGACACGAGTTTCAACCTAGGGATGGAGGGATAGATTTATGTTATTTAATTTCATAACTTTCAAAAAATACGCAAAACCTGAAGCTGAAATCAATACATTTATCGAGTGACAAAGGGTGTGTTTTTCTGCAAGCAAAATGTCTTCAATTTATATGTACATCCACACAACCACTCGTGGGAAAGCGGATTTTCTTGCTCAAAGTTATTAAGGCTTAAAGCACTTTCTTCTTATATAACAGAAACCCCGGGAGTACTGAATTTCTAAAATAGAGTCAATGTGTTTGAAAACCAAAAAACATTATACATGCCATCTATGCCAGCATTTGAAAAATCTTGAAACCTTTTTAAACAAACAAAAGTGGGAAATAAGAAATGTATGAAAGTGGGAACTATACAAAGCCGACAGAATGACAGAAGATGCAGTCAATAATTAAGATCAAGGAATGTGTGAATAATGTTGTGTTAAATATAATCCGATACATTCAAGAAAAAATGACTTGGTTGATTCAAAAATTAAGATTACAAGTTAAAAATTTAGAAACAGGAGGTTAGCAGTAACAAGGTTTGAAAAAGAAATTGGATATATTATGAAAGCCCTTTTGAATTTAAATTAATTTGATATGAAAATGATATCATTCTTCAACTAGAATTTTTGACAGAAAAATCAATATATATATCAATACCTATCAATATCAACCACATAACTAGCAACTTTAGATTTTGACACTAACATATCGTTGATCCAAACGTCTGAACCAGAACTCGTATCTCAGAGGCATACATCATAAATTAACGTACCTTCAAAAGATGAAGTTTTGACAACATGGGCAACAAATCGACTGCTGAGACACGTCAGATTTTTGAATTCTGCGCTGCCATTTTGATTAACATTTTCACAGTCGCCCAATGGCTTTATCCCTGCTAAGCGTGCTGGCATAACACAGGGTGGAATTGTCAAGAATTTGGTAGGTAAGCGACAAATTTTATCGAATCGAACATAATTTGAAAATCCATGATCAATTGAAAACAGACCAACATATTTTGCAATAACTTTTATCACCTTAACCCTTTGCCAACATGTGACCCCCTCGATTTCACAAAAAAACTGCGTATATTGATCCTTCTTTAACATCTTTGCTTTTAACAACGTTAATATTAGAAGATACACTGAAATAGTGGTTCATGTCGAACATCAGTTTATCAAAATCTGGCATCAGCTTGACCGGCATCATATAAAATTCCCATCGTGATTTAATACTCGTAATATTGACCTCAAGAAACTTGCCTTTCTTCGACTTTGACAGGTAAACGAGTAGAAAGAAACATAAGCTGCACGTTTCATCTTTGAAAGTGAATGAGAATCATCAACACTAATCCCAGTAACTAAATTTTTGTTCTTCCGAGTACTAGTATTGTTATTTTCATCAATTAAAGACAATTTATTTGCAAAGGATGAGGGAAGATCAAAGGTCACGTTTAGACTTTTTGTTGGACTAGAAATTTGAGCAGATTTGAAGCTAGGTTTTTTAATAATACCTTTTTTGGGCTGTATCCGCAAGACTGGAAGTAAGGCTCAAATTACTGGGTGCATTGATAGAAATTTCAACTTCTTCGGAATTTGAGGAGTCGATATTTATCACTGAGTCAGTTTCTCCTTTGCTAAAGTCAAGATTTTCTGGCAGGACTGGTCTTGAATGGCATTTGGGAGTGCTAGTACCAAGTTTGGTAAAATTAATTCGGGTTTCATTTGGTGCACAAGTTGAATCTTTATTAACATCTTTTTTGAGTTTTGTAGGAGAATAATTTTGAACGATATTTTGGTAGTTTTGTACACGTGGGCTTGCATGTGTTGAAATGTTGCCAGCTTCTACTTTTTGATCAGTTTGACTCACTTTTGGCAATTCTGATTCAAACAAAGCAGTAGGGCTTGGCAATTTCACCACTGCTGATTGACTTCTTCGTCTTTTTGGCCTTACAACAAATTTTAAACGCTTTTTCCCTGAACCAGAGGTATCACTAGATATTACAGGAGACGTATTTTCAGAAGTGTTCAAACATTTTGATTGTCTACCTATTGATTTCAAAATCGCTTCAGAGGAATTTTCAATCACTTTGGAGGCTGTGGTGCTGATTGTGCCTGGGTCTTCACTTTTTATCCTACTCAGCTGTAAAAATGAAGGACTTTCATTTTTTATGACTGGCTTCTTGTGAGGAAAAACGTCCGAAGTTGAGGTTTTGATTTGAATATCGATGCGGGACAAGTCCACTTGTTCAATTGGTTCTTGCTTGATGATTGGCTCTGAAAGTTGTGATTTTAGTTTTGAAAGTGAAACCGTCATAAGTGGATTTCTGAATCTCGAGGCACTCTTGCGCCGTGAGGACCTCGTGGGTTCAGTCTTGACAGATTTTACTTTGTTATTGTTAGAATCCGAATACGCTCCCAATGTTTCAACTTCAGCTCTCACTTCTGGTGTGCGTTTCGTCTTTTGAGAATGTAACTGTTCTGCAACGTTATTTTCACCAAATCCCGTGCAATCCAGATTTATTTCCGGACACAGAGAAGCCCTTTTGGGTACCGGAGCTATGTTGTATTCATCGTCAGAATCAGCCATAAGTGGATTCTTGAATTTAGAAGCGCCAGTAAAACTTCGAGGTGATAGAATATTTTTATTACGATTTGAAACAGTGGGCAAAACTCTTTTTGGTCTTAAAACAGGACGGGTTGTAGATGTAGGATTGCATCTTTGTATGGGATAGAAGAGAGACTTGGTAGGTTGTGATGTACATGCTGGTGTATGCTGATGGGCCCTATGACCTCTTCTTGCAGATACAATATTCCTTTGAGTTTGATGCCAAACAAGTCGAGGTGCAGACATGAGAGCTTTTCTTTCTTCTGACACGATTTTAGCCTTAAAAGGTCTTGCATCCTTTGTATCACGATTCAGTGAGTCCAATAGTGGATTTGGAATATCAGGCGGAAGATGCCTGTTTCTTATTCGCTTCACCTCTGAAGTCATATACTGACCAGCTGTTTCATAAGGTCTGTATCCTTTATAACTAGTAATTTTCTTCTTTTTTGTCTTTTTAGGCCTTTGTTTTGCGACCATTTTTTCAAGATGAATTGTCGATTCGTCACTGACGGCGTGATATGTGACTTCACCAAGACGATTTGACACAAGCACCACGTCAGGCACGGCCAGAATGAATTTGTGTAGAGATGGAAAACCTAACTCTTTGAAGGGCAGCTTTTGGCCTGTGAACATAAAATATGAACCATATTACTTACTATTTCTTATTTAATTTCAATCCCGAAGAGAACAGTCATAGAATTTCCCTAAAAGTAGAAGTAACCCTATTCACCTTGTCCCTAGTTCAATAAATCATATCCAACATCCACGGTATAAATGGAATTATTCAATACAACCATTTAGCCCTTTTTGCAACAAAGTCATGATATCATGTCAAATTCGATTACATCAATCAGAAAAGCATTGGAAATACGCTTAGAGCTATGCATCTCTGATCATCATGATGCAGGTTCGAATCCCGTCAGAAATTATGATTATATGTGAGAGGCCTGCTGGACGCCTCGCCGGTGCACGGTGGTTCACGTAAGCGCTGCTTACGGCTTCCTCCACCAACCAGGTCCATGCGCAGGAAAAATGAGTAATATGGTAATCCAAAAACCTTCACCCCGATTCGGAACTGGTATCTGAACGAGAGGCCATGTGGTTCGCCATATGATTAAGCTGTATTCTTGGCTTTCCTTTCCCACAAGATAAAAATGATATCCTATCCTATTCAACAACATTTATGTCGAATTACTTTTGATCAAAATTCTACGATCGGATTATTTAAATGAGGAGAATTATC